>JAOVVB010276243.1:0-17695 GCA_028570985.1 Heterobranchus longifilis | reverse complement strand
TTGGGTAAATAAGGCAAAAGAGGTACAAGATAATTTAAAAGGCATGCATAGTAATAAAATAATAAAAAACGTAGTAGCAAAAAAAGAAAGTAGAGAAGCCACACAGTGGCATAGTGCTATGACTATGTAACGTAGAGCTGGGCTGACTGATTTTGACTGCTGACACTCAGTGCCATAATCTTTCTTGCTGTGTATTTAGGTGCTAATAAAACACAGCACAGGGACAGCATCACTGTGGCAGCAGTATGGCAGAGGAAAAGAACGATCATTAGCTGTATCCAAAATATTTAGATCGGACTCAAACTGAAACTGAAATTAGTGCCTCACAGTAAGGTTTCCACAGCCGAACAAGATAGTGAAGCAAAACTGTGTGCTCTCTCAGCATAGAGTCTGTCCTCAGTCCAAATGCTCTGTTTAAGATAAGATAAGCCTTTATTGATCCCCAGAGGAGAAATTCAGTTGCTGCAGCAGCACAAAGAAACAAATAAGTACAGATACATAATAAGAATAAATAAAATAAGAGGTGTATATACAACTAGTATGAGAGTAGAAGTAAGTATATATATATATACTAGTTGTATATACACCTCTTATTTTATTTATAAATATATATATATAAATATTATATATATATATATATATATATATATTAAAGTGACAAGTTGAAGTTTAAATTTGGCCAGGAAAAAAAGGTCTCATGATGTTTACATGAAACATAATTTGTATTCATCATTGTACAGGTTTCTGATCATCTTTATTTGTCGAGCATTGTTTTGACCCCTCAACATCTTGCCCACTATCTCTCATTTCTGTACCAAAACCAGGAAAAGGGCATATCCAGGTTGAAACAAGGAAGTGTTGTTTACATGTACAAATACATAAACAACATACTCAAAAAACCTGGAGATACTAGTGTGCATATGTAAACATATTCATAAAATGTGCCAGCAAAATCTGCCAGCCATAGTTCAAAACAGAGATAGCTGTAGAAATCGGATTACATACCAGCTGCGTGTAAACATGGGTTTTCTAGCCTTCTCCTGATTTATCCCAATAGCCTGTAGCAACATAAATCCACATATTTTATTAAACTTCTTTTCTAGTTCATGCTGTAGGTTTATGATGTTATTAATGCCTTCCTTTAAGTATTTTCCTTGTTGTGCATGTTGTAGTTTGGGATGCACGCAGATCTGGGTAAAGTCATTCAGAGTCTGCTGGACGAGTTCTGGAAGAGTCCTCCTGCCTTGATGTCCTCCGGCGCTGCTGGCTTTCCATAGTGAGTTTCCTCTTACATTCATGGACACTTGTCTCTCAGTACTTTCTCATTACAACATAAAGTTCAGGTGTTCTGCAACTTGGGTCTCATTTAAATATTTTTGCTGTCATGTTTTTTATTCGGGCAGTGCAGTAAAAAGTAGCTCTAAATCAGCTGATCATCAGAATGGAAATTTGGGACAATACTACGTAACTTTGTCTTTTTTTTTTAGGGATGCACCTATCCAACTTTTTCGGTTCCAATACCGATACCGATCCCTGGGCTGTGGGTATCGGCCGATACCGAGTACCGATCCGATACTTAACAAACGGCCCCAGTACCGAGTGCAACACTTTTTCAAAAATCACTTTTTCATAATCATGAAGAAGAAGAAGATATGAATTTTTTTAAAACACTTCAGCATTCAGTATCTTTTTTGCAATGAAGTCAGACAATTATATACTTCATAAATATAAGAGCAAGTTGTGACCAAAAGATCTGTAATAAGTTTCTGTTCCATATATGAGCATGCAAATAATCGCCAAAAACTAGAAATTCCCATGATTTCAAAGACACCTGAACGCATCTCGAATGTAAATAGAGCGCACACAATTTGCGGTCAAAACGGCGATCAAACTTCACATTTTACCGCCAAAGTGACATAAATCTATATTCTTGTCACCAAGACTTCTATTATTTTCACCCAAAACAGCAGATTTAGTTACTTGTAAGTCTCAGAAGAAATATCTGTACACCGCAGACATCTTTGTTTATCTCCCAGCCGCACGACGGTCTGCCACCGGCGGTCTGCCACTGGCGCACTGCTGGCGCTTGATGTAGTACGTGCTGATGTCATCAGATGTAAACATAGAAGTGAATTGAATAGTTGTCAACGATACCAGATCCAGCTATTTGAGTCAGTATCGGCCTGATATCCAATATCAATATCGGATCGGTGCATCCCTAGTTTTTTTTCACAGAATTACAGAATGGCCTGTATGCTTTTGCCTGAATAGTCACAATTTAAAAGTTCTGTCCATTGGTTTCCTCATGTTCTTTATGAAGCTGGTATATAAAATAATTGTGTTAACTAAAACTAATCAAGTAAGCTTGTAAAAATGTTTGTTTTTTTCTTGTTATGTTGGTTATGCTTTAGTGAAATAATCTTGTTTCCTCCCGTGTTCACCCAGCAGTATGTACAAGTCTTCAGGCATGGCTCCTTACCCCACTCAGGCTTACCACTACGCTCCTCGCCATGTGGGCCCCGGTCACACGCCGCCTCCTGGTCCGGGCCCAGCTCCAGCTCTCATGCCTCACCCAGGGGTCGATAGCACCCATGGGCCCCCTCGAGCACCGGCCCCTTACGGACTGATTTCTGACCTGCCACTGCCCGTTCCTACTGGAGACTCACAGGTACACTGAGAATGGAAAATGTCCAAAAAATCAAGGTCTTGAAAGTTTTTAAAAATAGACATGGGTCATTGAAAGTGCTTGAATTTATATATTTTGAGCAAGAATAGAAATTGAAGTTCTTTTGATATATATTTTTTACTAATTAACCTTGTTCTGTGTCTCAAACTATGCCGTGTTGGGTCCTTGAATTTGAGGGAATTGGGCGTGAGAAGTGAAAAGTCCTTGAAAAGTTTTTGAATTTCATGTCTAAGAAGGTGTGGGAACCCTGATTTAATTTATACCAGTTCCGTCGGCAGACTTGTTGTCGTTGTAGACTAAGACAGCTGCTTTATCGACAAACAGCCTCAACTTGTTAGTTACTTTGTCTTCTTTGCCCAAATACTTCCACACGCTGCTTCTCAAATGCCTTGGTGTCGTGATTGTCCGCTCAGGATGGCTTTTGCTCAATTTCATAGCAAAAAAACATCACTGCTAGGTCAATAAGTGCATGCAATAGGTCAGAGGTTCCCAAACGTTTTCAGCTCGAGACTCAAAAGATAAATTTGGTGTTTCTCCAGGACCCAAACTGTAAAAAAAAAAAAAAAAAATCAACCAAAACAAAAGCAGCCCTGCACACAGCATCTGAGCTGAACAGACCAGTGTAGCAAAAACTCACTCTTCTTCTATTTTAATTAGAAAAATGAATTCACATATCATAGCATTGTTATGCATTTTACTCCGACGATTGGTGACCCAATAAAAACGGGTCTGCGACCCATTTTGGGTCCCGACCCTAACTTTGGGAAAGACTGGGTCAAGCTGATAGTGAATGTTTAGAGTGTCCTCTGCTGGATCACAAGGCAAAATACTTCAGATGCTCTGCTGAGGTTATGGACCGTACATTTTGTTCAAACGAATGTTCGAATTTCGAATAAAAAGTGACAGCCCTAACATGAAGTGTTACCCTGTAAACAGCTTGTCATGAATTAACACAGGAGCTCTCTCCAGCTGCAGTGCTTTGAAAAGCAAATGTCAAGTCGAGCATTGACAGTCTGCAAATCAGTTTGATCAGCCGATATAAAAACGGTAGAACAACAACGTCTCAAACACTGACACTCTGACAACCCAGGATCTTCCAAGCAAAGCTTTCACTTTTTATATCTTTGCTTGGTTCAGATAAATCTATTGTTGACGTTGACATAAAGGAAGGATGAGACTCTCTGATGCTCCTGCTGTGTGTTTCAGGCTGGACTGAACGGACACATGTACAAGATGCCTGAGATTCCCGAGTCTTTTCCTGAACTCTGTGACTTGAAGTAAAGTATTCCCAAATATTACCAACTTAAAACATCTTTTATATTTTAGGAATTGAGACATGCAAGAACATTTTCGTATTCGTGTGCCACGTCAGATTCAGCTCTAACTTCAGATAATTACATGAATGTCCTGTGCGTAAATGAGCGCACGTTTAAGAGAATTGCAAATTAGCATAATACATTATGAGATGTACATATTGATATTGTAGTGTTATACAACAGCATGAATAGCCAATTTAAATGAATGATGATATCATTGGGTTACATGGACACATTTAGAATGATATATAGTTCAAATTGAGGAGAATGTCAACATAATTATGAAGTGTAATTTATATAGGATTTTCAAACTCAAAATTGCTGCAAAGTAATGAAATATAAATCCATTAGTGAAAAACTGAGGTTTAAATAACAGCAGACTTAATTGCACACGAGTGTTGCGACAGTTCTGGACCACTCTTAAATTGTGGTCGTGCCTAAGAGAAAATTCAAAATACGAGAAAATTGGTGACTGCTGCAAATTCTCCTAAATCACTCGTACAGTCTATTTAAGAACGATTTGTACGAGTGGTTCCTGCATGTGGCCCCTTGTGTAAGCAGGTTATAATTTGTGTTTTAGATGAGGGAAAACCTTCTTCTGTACCCATAATGAATGTCTTTGTTCTCTTGTTCTCTGCTGCACACGTACCGATGTCGACCGCCCCTGCTCTACCCCACCTCAGTCTCAGCCAGTTGTCGGACATGTCTGAAAACGAGGATGTCTTACTGGAGTTCTTTGTGAGTTTGCCACAACTGAAACAGGTCACCAGTGACAAAGAAGAGCTGGTCACCAACATAGTGGACATGGCTAGTAAGTTCCTCTTCTGCCGCTGGACCGAACGTCCTGACGGTCAATCATGAAAGTTTACATTTAGTCGAGCTTTACAAAGATTTGTGCACATCTCTGTTTCGTCATTTGCAGAAAAAAATCTTCAGATGGAGCCACAGCTGGAAGGAAAAAGACAAGAAATGCTGTACAAGGTCAGATATGATGTCCAATCTGTTGTTCTCTCTCTCTCTCTCTCTCTCTCTCTCCCTCTCTCTCTCTCTCTCTCTCTCTTCCCTGCTGCTCTCTGAGAAGAGGACCTGGTTGCAAGAATTGTTAGAAGTCCTAATGGTGCCTTTTTTTTTTTTTTTGTATTAATCTTTTTACATCACTCCATTTCCTCTTTGCATCGCTCAGTCATTACTGTCCTGACCTGGGATAGATGCTCCCACAGAGCCCATCACTGTTAACATGGCAAGACTGTGCACACGTGTGTAGAAAAGAAAAATGCATGACCACGCTATTTCCATAATAGTTAATAGGAGTGAGTTGCACAAGGGAGCAGCAGCAATACAGTCTCACTCCCAACTGGGGGTGGGAGATTTGGCAAAAATATTTTTCAGACAGGATCACAATCTTATCACAATTCTTTTTCATGCTGGTTTTAAGACTATTTTGCAAGTTACTGAACAAAACAATCAAACTAATTTCCATATTTAAATAAATATAGCCCTACAAGGTAACAAAACAAAGCACTACACCAAATTCTGTTCTCAAGTGTAACGCATTAAAGTTACTTTAAATATTTCCACATATTTATCAGTTACTTTTTTGACCCATGTAGGCTACCCTACCACTCTTCACATCTGCATAGATTAGATCCACCGCACAGCATTTAATTAAAAAGAAAATATGGCACTTTTAAAGCTGGTTCACCTATTTACGACTGATGTGTTGACAAGCAATATTTAAAATTGTATTTTTTTAAACAGAGCCCGACACAGTCACAAACACATAAAACACACCGGGGTTAGATTACATCACTTCCAACGAGGGCAGAATATCTATTCATTCAACAGCGCCGCTGCGTGCTGGAGAGACACCGGAGCCATAGAACTGCAACTCATAGAATGTGCACTGAAGCACAATGACCACGACCTCTTTAGCAGACCGTGGAGACATAACTTTTGTTTGTTAGGTAACTTACGGTTGTAGCGTTAGGTAAGAACATTACATAAGGAACGTTATGTAATAAAGTTAACTTACGTAGGCTACATAACCTTTAAAAACTCACTGCTGACTTTTGTTTCGTACATGGACAGCATTCTCCCAGGTGGAAGTCCTGTATTTGTTTCACCCACCACCACCCCACCCTCCTTACGCAGACTTTGTCGCTCTTTATACTACATCATCTTACAGCGCTGCGGTCCAGCAGTTGCTCTGAGAGCCCGGTGCATCGGTGTCAGATGCTGAGGTCGACTGACCAAGCTGCTGTATTTGAGCGGGGAGTGAGAACGGGTTGACCACAGGTGAGCTGCTGTTGGATTTTAAGATCAAACACTGAAACACACGAGTGCTAATAGGTATGGCAGCTTCAATTAAAGTGTCCATTTACAAACATACAGTGTTATGCTTTTAAAGATTATTAATTTTTTGGCTTTTTGCCTTTATTGATAGTACAGCTGAAGGTAGACAGGAAATGGCCGAGAGAGAGGGGAC
The DNA here is from genome assembly GCA_028570985.1 of Heterobranchus longifilis. NCBI lineage: Eukaryota > Metazoa > Chordata > Actinopteri > Siluriformes > Clariidae > Heterobranchus > Heterobranchus longifilis. Next base: position 11,208 of record JAOVVB010276243.1, on the reverse strand, counting down.
GACATGCAAGCAGGAGTCGAACCCGCTGCTGCTGCCGTCAGGACTTTAGCCTCTACGGGGCGCGCTCTCTATCACTGAGCCACCAGTGTGTTATGCTTTTGACCAGACATTTGCCTTGTTTAAAGTCTTGCATATTCTTGATATTGAAAACAATAAAGAAAGCAAGAAACTACATTGACCATTGATAGTGCACTTACAAGGCTGTTAAAGGGTGGGTTGCCTTGGTAACAGCAGGTGTTATGTGTATTTTATAGTCATGGACAAACAGTTCCCCGAATCAAATTGATCTGGTTTCCAGTCCATTATCTCCATGTTATCTCATTTTAATAGTGAGTAATATGCCTTCCACTAGCACTGTCATTATAGATGAGTTATGAGACCCTCCTGCAGCATTTTTGAATCTCTTTGATCCTGAACACTGATTAACTGCATCACAGCTATACACCAAGTTTCTGAAAGGTTTTCATTTTTTAGATCATAAAAAATAATCAAGGGAATTGGAAACTACACTCACCATCTCTGACATTTAGTATTATTTGTCAATTCTGAGTTTGACTCCTGACTTGATTAGTTTATAATAAAGGGTCAGACAGGGTGTCCACAGTTTCTTAACAAAAACAAAAAAAACATTGCTGCTAAAGATCCAAATAGGGTTATCTGAGTTCTACTCATTAGCCTGGTTTCCACCAGAGAGATTCTTGGCATCGAAACATTAGCTTGATGTCTGCTAAATTTCTGAACAGAGCTAGCTACATATTCATTATGTGGCCTTAATACAGCTGGGGAAATGACTCACTGCTTCATTCTCTCTGAGAGTTGAAACAAGGCTACATTGAAACTGTAAGCCTACATTTTCCTTGTAGCCTTGTTTGTAAAAGGTCAAACTTATATGCCACTCCATGGCTTTAACCACTTTTCACTTCCATTGCCTGTCTGCCAGATGTGTGTCACCCCTCTTTTTGCTTCTTCTTTCCTCTCCTCTCTGCTCGTATCTTTTCATTTCTCTATAGCAGACAATCTATTTCTCTCTCTCTCTCCCCCTCCCTCCCAGGACACAACAAAACAGTGATTGATGAGTCTTCATATGGAGCTGTAAAACAGACGTCACTCTCAGTCACAACTGGAAGAGCAAGGCGTGTGTGTGTGTGTGTGTGTGTGTGTGTGCGTGTGCGTGTGTGTGTACGTGCGTGTGTCTTTCTGTGTCTATAGGAGATGTTTTGTCAAAAAGTCTTCAGTAGGAATTTTGTGAAAATTTCCAACAAAGTGACACAAAGATGCTGTCAAGGTGTTGCATTTGCTTTAGTATGAAAGTGTGTGCAATGCAAGTGCATCGGTTGTCAGGTTTTTTGAACAAGCTTCAGTACATTTTGAGTGGATCCTGTCACAGTAAAAAAAGAAAAAGGTACTGATTCAAAATCCTGAATCTGTGTCTCCATTGTGTGGCTCAAAACACAAGAGAAACAATGAACACTGTATTCATATGCATTCTCCCAATTCACTGAAGACATCCAGGTTGTTTATTGCAATGTGTAAAATGGGGCTAAATTCAACAAGTTATATTCATGAGCAGACCAATACTTCTGAAAAAGTAAATCAAACTAATTCAAACATACAAATGACACAAAAAAAAAAAAAAAAATATATATATATATATATATATATATATATATTAGACCACCAGCCTGCGAGTGTGTGTGTCTCTAAAGGTGTGAGTTTTGTGCCTTTCTTTCTGGCCTGTGTGAGTAAGATCTTATTTTTCATGTCTGCTGTATGTTTGAATATGCTACCTGTGTGAATGTGTGTCCTCCATCGGTTGGAATCAATTTAAGCTGTCTTAGAAAATGCTTTATGAAAAATACCAGCTCTACAAACCATTGCTTGAGGCCACTGTATTATTGTGTCTGTTTCCAGTTGCCACGATACCACTTAAATGTATTGGAGTAGAAGAAGTTGATTTATGTGCTGCAGCGCCTTCAGGTTGTGACCTGCACACAAGTGACCATGGTCACACATGTAGTGTGTGTGTGTGTGTGCGTGCGTGTGTGCGTGCGTGCGTGCGTGCGTGCGTGCGTGCGTGCGTGCGTGCGTGCGTGCGCGTGCGTGTGTGTGTGTGTGTGCATGTGTGGTGCCTACAGTTGGGAAATTTATATACAAGATGCATATTGGTTGCAATCAGATTTCTTTCACACACTGTGTCTTTTGCAACAAATCTATGATTAAAATATCTCATTTATGAGATATCCCCCATTTCACTTTGGCCTGGGGAAGGTCTAGACAGCCCTGTGTCTCCTCTGATACACTTTTTTTCACCTGCCATTGATTAGCTTCACTTGGGAGTGTTGAATGCACACAGAGGTTCTTAAGGTATCTGCGGAAACTGGTAGAAAATGCAGAACCCAGCACCCTATCGAATACAAAATTAAAATAGATGACTTTTTGAGATCAACAGTAAATGTAACATGTATATAAAGTGAATTCTCCAGAAGAGTGTCAGCTTTTTCTAACCAGCGCAACATAATATGCATTCTGACCTGACAGTGATGCTGTTGAGCTGTGCTGAGAAGCTGCTTGTGGATCCAACTATCACATTCCTTTGCTGTTTGCAATAACCTCATGGATCACTGCAACTCAAAGCATGCTTTTTTACCAGTATGACAAACATCTCTCATACATACGCGTGTGTGTCCAGTGAGAATTGTGCCATATTTCACTGCCTCTCCCAACTGTCACACGTCTGTGATTAGACTGCGGCAGATATGTGACAGACATACTGTAGCTGCACCTGTACATCACATCACAATAATACATTCAATTAAACTTGGATATAATTCAACGTACACAGAAAAAAAAGGCTACAATGATGGTTGTTCCTAATTAATGTAAAAGGGAGAAATGGAAAAAAGCAGAATAATTAATAATTGGATGTTACAGTAGAAAACAGGATTTTTGCAGAAGCAAAACGTTGTTTTGATAGCTGCTGCAGAAACATATGGGACCAGGTCGTCAGTAGAATTGGATACTCACAGCACAGAGAACAAGCACAAATAACACAAGTCCTGATTGGATTGTTAGGTAGTGTTTCCTGCTGAATGTCTGCCACTTATTGGAGACAGGCTGCTGAAATGTATTTTGCTGATCTCCAATTTTAGGCAGAAGAGAAAGAGGAAACATGAGTGGATGATTCTTAGTCTGTGAGAAAGAAAGAGATGGATGGGAACTGGAGATCTGGTGCACAAGTAGTCAATTTTCTTAAAACTGTGGGTTGGGATAGTAGCAAGGACCTAAGAGGTTCTCTCATCAGTCCTAACTGCATCTTTAGACTGCTACTTGGGCGTTGTCCCATTCAGTTTTCAATGGGACAATGGTCAAGCTTATATTGTCATTCTCATATTCCATTTCTGCTTTTAAATGATCTGATTCGTAGCAAATTCCTCATCATCACTGGCCTCAGGTACATCTTTATATCCAGAGCTGCTGTCGTCAAAACCAAGAGGTAACCTCCGGGGCTGAAAAATGAAGCCAAAAGCTGCAGTTCCTCGAATGGCCACTTGAGGCTGGATCCAAAAGCGAGTCAATCCCCCCCCCATGTTTAAATGCCCAATTTTACAGCAGAAATAAACATATTTACAGTCTGGTACAAAAAACTCTTTTGGTCTCTATAACTAATTTCTCCGTTCATGACAACGGGGGGTGACTCACCCGTTTGAATTATATTAATGCTTAAAGTTATGCATAATTAAGGACGTGCTGCTTTGAGTGACAGGTGGGTGCCGTCTCAGGTAGTTAGCATAGACTGTAGGCTTCATTTGGACCGCGTCAGCTCCATCGATGAGTTAGGTGAAGTCAGGCACTGCCAAGATGGTGACAGCCGGAGCCACCCACTTATTTTTGGCTCTTCAAAAACCTATGGGTGACGTCACAGAGACTACATCCATATTTTATACAGTCTATGTTCAAAACCCTCCAATATCAAATCTGTTCTGCACTATACTTGACATCCAGGCAATTTGCCATCATGTTTCTATAACAGTTAGCTAATATTACAAAAAAAACTTTCATCATTATGTCTGTTTATTAATAGTAAAAAAGTGAGAAAAAAGGTCCAACATGAAAACACAACACTACCTGCTATTACTTGCATCCAGCATACTGTTAGATATAACATTACAAAAACAATGTGCTTTTTGTTCTTAATCATTTTTGACATTATGACACCAGAACATTATTAAAAACACATTGTTTGAGGAATACCAGTGAGTTGAGTGCTTAACTCAATGAACCGAATGGATTAGACAGAGTGTAATGTAGTCCCGTGTTGCTAAAGACCCGAGGTATGATTTTTGACAGTTAAATATCAATGCTCTGGGTAGAGGAGGGTACAGGGTGCAGAGGATGGACAGAGACAGGGACAAAACGTGTCAACAAACAGTACAGTGTTGAGAAATAACCCTGCAAAGATCAGAATCCGAAATTAAAATGATCTGAAAGCAAAGTTTGATGTTTGGCTTTTGGATAATCACCAGCACATTCCTGCTGCATTTGTTTTGTGTGCATGTGTGTGTTTTTTGTGTGTCTTTAACTGTCTTTGTCGATGTGTAGATGAAAATTATCCCCAACTCAAGAGGTTTGGAAAAGTGTTGATACTGCGACAGTCGGAGCGATAAGTGTTTCACTTTGCACCCTTGCCTTCTTATTAGGAACAGTCAGTGCAAACCTCTACTAGCCCCAACCCACGTGCACGCACACACACACACACACACACAACTGTCCTGTATTCCAACTTCAGAGGAAACACAATATTTCTTGCTACTCTCCTCTTGAAGATGCATGCAGCCACTTACACAAACATGATCTTTAAAACGGTCAGTCACTAAAAATGAGAGGGAAAGAGAGTGTGCCAAAAAATATATTAAACAAATAAAACTGTTGACAGACGGCACCAAACTTACCTTTTAAAATGCCTTGTGTAAACAGACTCCAGCATGCAGAGATGAGCTGTGATGGTGTAGCATCAATATGTCGTGGAACGAGCGCTGAAAGTTCCACAACAGCTGCAGCCACTTTGGTTGTTTTTAAAAATGTCTCAATGGTGCTCCTCTTTACTAAGCTAGGTTTATGCTCACCGTAGTGTCGCCAGCACAAGGTTGCACCTTTGGTTGCATGTCATCATCACATATTTTGCTTGTTGTCAGTCATCGTCTCAAACATGGCCCAGTTGTGATTGGACCGACCTGGGCCAATCAATGGGGAATCAGTCTTCAGTCAACTTTAGGGAACTCCTGTATAGCTTTATCCTTGCTAAGTGCTGGCAGGTTGCTTGGATCTCAGCACAAGGACCCAGATTGGTTGGTTTTGTTTGTAAATGGACCATCAACATGTTTAAAGACCTCCTATAAGCAGCCAGAGAGACAAGTGGGCAGATGGACAGTCAGATGGATAAATGGCCAGTGATAAAGGTGCAGGGCTTGGCAGGCCACAGCACACATTTGTAAACACACAAACGCATGCATGCATGCAGGGATACACACACACACACACATGTGTTTGTCTCTGAACTTTCCAGACAGACACACCAACACACACAAACACAAAATCACATCTAATGGCACAAGCACATGCAGACACCAGCAACACACCCATTTACACCCGCCAGGTTTCCCCAGAGTGGGTCTGAAGGATGTGTGACAGCTGTGCTCCCTCTTCCTCTCTCTCTGCCTCCCCTAATAAATTCTCCATTTCTCTTTCAACTCATTAGCTAATTCACAAATCAATATCAATGAAACTACCTTTCAGTTACACAACACCTCCTTTTCTCTATCTCTATGTGTGTGTGTGTGTGTGTGTGCGTGTGTGTGTGTGTGTTACTCGTCCTGTTCACTTTACTTCTGACTGCTTCTTGATACGTATTCCCCACCACAACAAATCAATCTCAATACGACCACCTTTCACTTTCACACTGTTTTTTTTCTATTTTCTTCTCCTAACATTACGTATCTGCCTTACTTCTTTAAAGACATTGAGCGTATTTGTTTCTGCTATACTTCTTTTGCTGTTTTGTTGTTTGTGCAAATGTAAATGTTTGTCTCTGTGATGGACTTCGGTCATGATCTCAGGCCTAGTCCACGCGTACACAAATATATTTGAGTTTATTTTCATTCGTTTTTCCTTCTTCGTTTAAAAAAAAATCAAAAGCCAAATTCTCTGTTTTCCCTGTCTGTACTTCAACACTGAAAACAGAGTTTCTGAAAATCTTTACCCTGAAAGGAGTTTTCCAAAAGATCAGTTTTCAGTGACCTAAAGAGCAGTTTGCGTGTGGACAAAGGGCCAAATCGCATAAAAAGCTAAATTAAAGAAAAAAAATACCCCTGTACGTGAGGACTAGGCCTCAGTCAAGCTTGCTGATGTTCCAGCCATTTCAAGCCTCATTCCACAGGATAATTTCCTTTTTCTTTCCTGCTGGCTTTATTTAAAAAAAAACCTAATTAGTGTAAAAGTTAAGCAAAAAAACAAACTTTATAATCAACATTTTTCTCCCCCTCTCTTTTGTGTTTTCATATTATATGCATGTTTGAAAGCCATTTTTAATAAAATTTGTAATGAGGGCTGGCCAGCCGTGCATGGCAGAGATTAGCACTGGCCGATACACTCTCTTTAGCCCCGTGAGGAACACACACACACACACACACACACACACACACACACACACACACACACACACACACACACACAATTTATGAAAACAAGTAGCACGCACCTGTAACCCAGCTCTGAGATGGTATTTAGGGGTGGTTGGTATTTAATGACTTTGGTCATAAAGGCTTCCACGAGGCTAGTGTCAAAGGTGCACGTTACTTCTAGAACAAACACCTTTTTAGACTCTTCATTGACCACATGAACATCTGGTATAATACTGGTGAAATACTATATAGAGGTTTTGACACAGGAATGCATGTACATTCTCACTGAGGGTGGAAAAATGGCATAGGGATCAGCATAGGGAAGACGTGCAAACACACATAGCAATTGTTGCTAGTGTCAGGACAGACGAATGTCAAAGACACCCATGATGATCAGAGGTCCATATGTGTCTCATTAACAGGATCACAGCTTGAGCTCTGTTGAGCTCTGTGTGTCTGTCTGTGTGTGTGTGTGTGTGTGTCTGTGCGTGTCTGTGTGTGTGTCTGTGTGTGTGTGTGTGTGTGTGTGTGTGTGTGTGTGTGTGTGTGTGTGTGTGTGCGAGTGTGCGTGCGTGTGTGCGCGTGTGCGTGTGTGTGTGTGGCTAATGAAAGAGGCCTCTGTGTGGTGATATGCCTCATAGCACTGTGTCATCACACTACTTGTTAATTTGACTGCCATGGGAGACATTGAGACATACAGAGGATGGGCACAATATCATTAACTCCTGTGCAATTTAATACATTGTAACATAATAAACAAATATTATACTTGTGATGACCATAGTATTCAAGTTTTGTTGAATATGTGTTAGTAAGGTGTTGATTAATAATGAGAAAAATACTTCCGCACACTCGGATGAAAAAGATTCAGTAACAGGTGCATTGGACAAAAAAGTCACTAAGCACAAAAATAAGAGGTCCTGCACTGTTAAAAGCTTTGCAATATCAAACTGAATATTTTATTAAGAAGACAACGTTACGTTACATGTGGATCTTCCTCAGGTCACCACACGTATCGAAACATTGTTTTCTTAATAAAATATTCTATTCTATATTGCACAGCTTTTGACAGTGTGCAGCTTTTTATGCTTAGTAAGGTGTTGATTAAAATGTGTTGCTCATTTTGCAACCAGTCACTTGGACTAGTCACATTTTGTGAATGAGGTAAATGAAGCAGTATAATGTAGAGACACTAACCAGGCGATTCTGGTGTTGTCACACGATTGATTGCACTGATATGAGTGCTTATCATCCTGATATATATGGGTCAATAGAGGCATGCTGGCCCTGCTAGAAGGTGGTTATTAGTGTATTGAATGGGCTGACAGCCTACTGTATTGATGGTTATTATGACTGCACTGTTTTCGGTGCCTAAACCGGAAGACGGAAGTCACAGAAATGTAGGTGTTTTTTTGTTTACTTAAAGTGAAACCGAAACCTACCGAACTTATCAGCCTGCATTGAATGTGCTGGTATCAGCCCCATTCAATACGCTGATAAGAGCCTTCTGGACCTTCTAGTGTGGGGAGCCGGACTCTACTGGCCCATATGTATCAGGATGATAAGCATGTTATTAGCGCATTCAATCGTGTGATAACATCCGAAGCACTAAAACACAACAATCTTGGTTTGGTAAAATGCATAAACAACATAAAAAATATATATATTCTTAATAACACAGACTATTTTTGTTTCAGCACTCAATATGACCCCAAAAGATCCTCTCAGGTCACTTTGGATGTTTTAAAATTCAACACAGTTCACTTTTTAGTTGAAAAATATCAGCAGATGGTCAGATTGTGTGGCCATTCATTATTACTGATCTCCTTATCAACTAAACTGCTTTTACATTCTCATTTAACAGCCTTTGTCTGCTGTCATTGAGATGTCTTCAGAATATGGGTTCTCTTGATTTAATATCTCAGACTGCCACTGCGGTTGGTGCACTTCAGTGAACTCTCTGAACACTAATAATATCAATGTAATGGCGTGTGGCTATTAACGCTGATCTTTGTGAATTGGACTGTTTTTGCAAAGAGACTCATTTGCATAGAAAGGGGCCAATCTTGCACCAAATGTAATGTATATATGTGCAAGGAGCACAGGAGCACGCTATATTCTTGGTAGCACAGTTAGGTGCATTTCACCCTTTGCGAGTGGTTTGAGAATTACACGGTTTCTTTTGGTGTTATTTGTGCATGTTTAGCGGCCACAAAAGCTGCACAATCCTTTTGTGAATTTGCCTGGAACTCTCTAACCTTTCCTTACCACCTGGTCTCTCCTAGCTGCAGTGTTTAGTAGAAGGTTGGCATTGATGCAGGACATATTCGCACTATCTCTCTGCCCCAATTTCAACTCCCTCCATATTTTACAGATGGGTAAATGCATCTGCCCTGCAGTGCCCCTATTCATGCCAGGTTGTAGTCACAAGTCAGATTGTCATTTGTTTCCTCACAGGAACAGTGGTGTTTCTCTTTTTCTGTTTTTAGTCTATGCCAGGCTGGCCTTTTCACTGTGGTTGACATTTCATTATGGCACTATTAAGCAATGTATGAAAATATATTGCCTTTATGTGCACATACTCACATGTGAATGTGCCTTACTGTGGTCTCATCACAGTAAGGCACAGTACACCTGGTGGGTGTAAGATGAGTTAAATGAAGTTGTAACTTCTGTTCACAGCATCTCTCTTTTTTTGTCTACATTTCCTTTATATTGCAGTGTTTAAATTTGCAGGCTATTGTATTGCTGATTTCTCTCCCTCCATGCAGCTGGCAGGTCCTCACAGCGGAAAGGCCAAATCTCAGAGGGAACCTTCTTTCTGCCCAGTTCAGTGTTTCTGTTAGATTGTGATACCAGAGTGCTGTGACACTGTAGGCACTGTGATGCTGTGGGCAAATAGCTTGAAAATGTGTTGCATTAAAACTGATATTTCACCTCACAATTTCGACTCTTAGGCCTACCACTTGACCAGGTTGGTAATCTATGAAAAGTATATATCTTAAAGGTTATTAACGTTTAAATTTGTATCTAGATAAAGCCGAGGTGGACACTTTTCTTTTTTAACGGTATGATATGGCAACAAGTGACAACTGACATTAGCACATATCTTTGCTTTAACGTCCGAACAACAGTAACCCATAAAATTACAATTCAGCATTCAGCTACAGTCCTTACAACCTTAACTAATGTGTTGTCACCGGTTAGATTGTCAAAATTAGAAAAATAGCGGCTTCAGTCCCTGAGAAGCTAAGTTAGCATTAGTGCCGGTTGCGTTATGTTATATGTTAGTTCCCTCATAATTCTTGAAACACCACCGCACAAAGTAACCAAAATCTATAGCTAATGTATAGCTACATGCTGCAAAATAAAGTAATTATACTCTTCTACAAAACAGAAAGAAGAGAAGAGTCCATGACTTTATTTTGCAGCATGTAACTATACATCAGCTACATGCTGCAAAATAACATCATTATACTCTTCCACGAAACAGAAAGAAGAGAAGAGTCCATATCATGTCGTAGTCACGACCTCGCAAGTGGACATTTTCTGAAAGCTCTGAGTTCATGAGTTGTGTTTGGTTATACAACTCCCCATGTTGTAAATACGAGTTCACAAGGGTCATCTGAAGGCAGCATTTCTCCACTCAGGTTGTACAACAGAACTGGCAACCACTTATAGTTCGATCTGCGATGTTGTGAAGAGAATGCAATAAAATAAAATGTTACTTATAAATCTTAAATATTTTTGTTTGTATTTTCATTTGAATGTGTTTTGATACAAAACATTGTGACATCACAGGAAGGCAGATTATCAGCTCTGCTGCAGTCTGGCAGTACTGGGTTATATTTGCAGGCAAACAGAGTTGCCACCTTAGTGAGCATCTGCCTGACAGAGGTCAATCTGTGTGTCTCTGCCCTGTGGCATCTTTACAGTAGCTGCAGACAAATGCAGAGAGGTTTCACCTCCCTGGCATGCACGTCTCTATGCCCTTACCCAGTGTTAGCTTGGCACACATGTGGCATCTCGCTGGCAGAGGTTAAGCTGTTTATACCATGTGGAGATACAGCTTTCTGCTCTCTCCACAGTACTGCACTTGCCCTATGCTAGGCTGGCACATGTTGGCACTTCTTGGCAGAGGTTGTATGCTAACTCCTGCCCACTGGGGCTCTTGTTCTGCATAAGGTTGGAACGAGCACATCTCTGTGTTGCTACCTTTCTGGCAACCACTCAGTAGTTCAACCCCAACATGCTCTGTCAGGGGCAAATCTCTCTGTTGCTCTGCAGTTGCCTAGCACAATGATTATCAGCTTGGGAATGACTGTGGCACAGTGGGTTGCAAGATCATATTTTGTGGTTGAATCTTTTCTAGATGGAAAAAAAAAAAGTGCTTCCAATTAGGGCTGTGCCATATCATATCATTCAATAATACCGGTACAATAATACCGGTATAAATTATCCATCCATCCATCCATCTTCTACCGCTTATCCGGGGTCGGGTCGCGGGGGCAACAGATTCAGCAGGGGACCC
>JAOVVB010276197.1:0-17698 GCA_028570985.1 Heterobranchus longifilis | reverse complement strand
GGTAAAAACACTGAAGAAAGCAGTTTTTTGCTAAAAATCAGTGTTTTTTCAGTGGACAGAGGACGTCCCGGAGGAGGCTGCGAGCCGAGCCGCCGCTGAAGTTTGCTCAGGTTGTTTCTCTGATAACTTCAGATCCAGACGTCCGATGACTAAAATCCTTCATCCGGTTAAAAACGACCAAGATCTAAAAAAGTGTATCGTAAAAAAATGTGGCTTAAAACTGGATAAAAAGTCAATTTTTGACAGCTTCTGCAAACACAACGCTGATGCATGCACAAATGTGATATGACGCCACTGACAGTCGACCAAATGTAACAAACAGTGTCTTTAAATAAAATGACAGATTTCTCTGGGTTTGAAAATTGTTGTTAACATTAAGTACAATACAAGTACTAGTCGCTTTTAGACATTTTAATCTAATGCAGAAAGTTCTCTCGATTATTTAAAAACTTTTAAGCTGCCAGTATGCTGCATCAGAAACCACCTCCTCCCACATCTTTTCCGATGTCGGATTAGGGGACAGAGACGGTCTGAAAATGTGCGCCGTTAAACTCGTATTTTAAACAATATCGTGTCTCGCCCCTCTCTGTGATGACCTGCTTTTCAACCCGCCTGTGGCCGTGCTGCTATAAATACTTTTGCCTTCCTTCTCTCCAAGCAAAACGCGGCCCTTCGACTATGAAATGTCAATTTCTCACAGCCCGAGGCAGCATCTTCCAGTTGCTAGCTTTGTCCGACCAACAGCCCAAAACACAAACGTATGCAACTGACGGTGACATAAAACTAGCAGCAAGTCCTCACAAGTAAATGTTTAGGTTGTTTTCTTTCTGCTAAGTTAAAGTGCTAATCCTTAAGATTTAAAGTCTTGGTTGATTTAGATTTCTATTTGAGTGAAAATAATGGAATTGTGCTTAACATTTGAGTTTAGCACTCTGGAGTTTTTTGTGTAAAAACTGTAACACAGCATCTTTTGTGGACCAAAAATACTTTTTCCCACAGACTTACAGAGACGTCTATAAGTCTGTGGATAATTTTTTTGCGGCGTCACAACCCCCAGCGAAATGACTCATTTCAAAATCTGGATTAGATCCGTGTGGTTTGATAACATTTAGAAAGTCTAGAAGAGCCGCAAGATTGAATCTTTTAATCCCCATTCAAGTTAGCCGGAGCGCTAAACCGGATGTAGCCGGCTCTGTCGGCGGAAGTCTCTAGTGCGCCTGCTCTGTGGGCCCCACAGTGCAGAAGTAACGCCGTTCATCTGGAGAAATTTAGAGGCGGAGAGTTGAGCTTTTTTGACTTCATGCGCCACCGAGCAGCTTTGAATGATCGCTGTATTAAACATCCATGGTCCCCATCTGGCCACCCCTATAAAAAAATGTGGGTGCCACTGTCTATTTTTGTTTGCACAAGTTAAGAAATGTCCCTCTTGTAATTTAAATGTTATGTTTCCCTCTGAGTAAATCTTTCTAACCCGAGTTCTGACAGCCTGGTCAGCGTCACACAGTTTTTAAATCAAAATTGCTTCCAATTTTCCATCAAATCGACTAATCGTTTCGACTAATATCTTTATTAATAAATGAAAAACCTGAGAAGCATGACTAACAACATATTGATTTGATTTCTAAAACATCCACGGTTGTTTTCTGGGAGTCTGTGTACCTCAGTGTGTTGCCGCAGGCTCTGATGAGCTGCACGATCTCCTTGTGCCGAAATCCCTCCACGGTGGCCTCGTTTACACTCGCGATGGTGTCCCCTGCACACACACACACACACACACACACACACACACACACAGACAACATGTGTGTTAACCAGACGCCATCAGGTCAGGATTCACTGTGGCTTTAATTACTGCGATCTGCAGCCATCTGAGGCTTCGTTTGATTCTAAATGAAACTTCGACACACGTGCAGCACAAATGTGGACGACGCGTGCAGTCGTGGCTCATTAATTAACTGCAGCTTATTTAAACATCTTAAAGCCATATTTGTTTATCTATCTGCGACCGTCATGTTGTTCCACTCCAGATTTATTAGATGTGGTGTGAACTCTCCTGCGTGACAGCAGCAGCCTTTGTGAGCTTTCAGCACAAAGCCCTTTTTTTTTTTTTTTTTTTCCTCTTTCAAAAACCACCGCCGCCTAATGTGCTTCATGCGATGAAGTCACCGTGTTGTTTCTCAGCGAGACGCGGGGGACAATAGAGCGAGCATGTGAGGAATGTAGGAAGTGAAACTGAAGTGACATACGCAGGTTTGGATGAAGGGAGGAGGCGGAGAATCACCTTCCTCCTTTTTTTTTTGACACACTGACGGAGACGTTAACGCCGAGAGCGGCCGGCTTGTGACTGAGCGGTCATGAGTTTGAAAACCAGAGACAATTTCTAGACCGCTGCAGTGCTCTTTAGCACGACATGGAGAACACAGCGGCCTCTTCTCAGCTCACAAATATTTACTCGTAAACAGGGCTGCAACTAACGATTCATTTCATTATCGATTAATCCTTTGATCTATATTTTTAGTTTATGAACCAGGAAGTCTCTTTTAGCTGTTTCACAAAGCAGAACAGAAATTGGAGGTTTTTTCTCACAACTTTCACAAACGTTTACCACATTATGTAAAACTTTGGACACATTTATCAGATATTGTAATGTGACAGAAAAAAAAGGGAAAATCATAATAGGTCTCCTTTAAACATAAACTAAAAACTCATCTATTTACTCTGGCTTTTATGTAGGTTTTTGTATTTGTACTTATTTTACTATCATTTTTATTATTTATTTTACTCTTTTCTGTTTTTTAGCAACATTTTACTGTTGATCATTCTGATTTATTTTTATTCTATTTTTTTTATTCATGTTTTCCTATTTTTAACATCCTTTGTCAATCGCTTGTAAATCCCTTTTAAGTGCATTTGATTTGTTCGAATGATGTTGTATAAATAAAGTTTGATTGATTGATATAAAATGTCTGATTAAAATAAAAAGTAATGAAAAGTTTCTCAAAGTCCAAGGTGATGTTTTTACATGTCTTGTTTTGTCGACAACCCAAATATATTCAGTTTAATATGATATAAAACAAAGAAAAGCAGGAAATCTCCATATTTGAGGCTGAAAACACAATTTTCTGCCATTTAACGATTAATCAATTATCAAAATAGTTGGCTATTTATTTGTCTGTTGATCGACTAATCGATTAGTTGACTACTCGTTAGAGCTGTCCTCGATTAAAGGACTTCTAATCGATTAGTTGATTTAATCGACAGATCTGTAAAACTGAGTTTCTCCACAAAGAATCATGCACAAACACCACTTTAAATCTTGCGTTTACCAGAGATGTGCTCATAAGTTTCTTGGAAATAAGTTATTCAGCATGAAAAAAAAGCATAACAAATTATTAGACACAAAACGACCGATTAATCGACTGATCGTTGCAGCTCTACTTGTAAATATTTCCTCGTTTAAAATCAGTCACACACCTGTTTCTATCTTTTTAGAAAAGAATAAAAATAAAGATTATTTTTTTGGCTTTTTGGCGGGAATCGAACCCGCGGTGGCTGCGGTGAGGACTTCTGTATATGGAGAGCACGCTCTACCACTGAGTCACCAGCAATACACTGTTTCTATATTTGAGGATTTAAAAAAAAAAAGGGATCCAAAAGGAAACGAGCCATGTTTGCCAAATAAAAATAACACTTCCTTTAAAACTGGCATTTGAGCGGTTGTCTTTATCTGGCAGGTCGGTGAGAGGAGCTGGCAGATACGTGTCGGCTGAAACGGCCGCTCACTAAGTTGTTTGTTGACTGGAAAATGAGTAGGCAAACACTCATGTTTGTGCTTCCCTAAAACAGCCGGCAGAAACACACGAGTGCTTTTGTTGACGTACGGTACATGAGTGTCAGCTGGCAAACACAAAAAGCTGGAGCCAAAAAACACTTCCCCTCATGTCTATTACGAGTGTACAGAAACAGAAACTCACCAACTTTAAGTCCTGCTTGTTGGGCAGGGCTGTCCTCGTGCACTTTACACACAAACGTGCACATCTCCACAGAGTTCTGGTCTTGATGGTGCAGGCCGTAAGTCTGAAAGGCAAAGAAAAAACGTGATAAATACTTCCTTCTTCTTTATGTATAGGAATCGTCTTACACAATGTGACTGATGGCTGCAGTTTTGACACAATGCGTCCACTCCGTACACAACAACAACACTGATAAACCTCTGAATGACTGAATGGAAACCGTGACGGACGGTGCGGGAAAACAGATCATATCACTGAACATGTAGAGACAGACACGCAAAGTCTTTCTCTTGTCTGATTTATCAGAAACCGCTGGTAGCCTTTTTCAACATTTCACATTTTTAAGCAGTAAACAGCTGAACACCTGCGCATTAAAATGTCGCTGTAATTGTAAGAGATGGGTCACAAAGTCTATTCTGTGCTAAAACTTCGAAAAGTTCAGCTGGAAATAATTTTAAGGCTTCAGCAGAGTCAATATCTTCCAAAGTTTCAGTCTTTTTAGTAGAAAATCCCCTCTTTGTGTTACTATGCTTCAAAGAAAACACCGTCCATGGAGGGAATTTCTCACCAAAAAAATTTATCTTTGGATGACACCCATCTGCTTTGTGTTACTCAGACTGCAGAGGCCTTCTTATTTTAGTTTCATATACCTATGAATACCATATTACTTTCCGTCCTTGTGCTCAATCAATAAAGGCTCATCTCATTTACAGAAGTGCACTGCATTCACAAAAGAAAAAAAAATAGACACTTCTATCTATAATTACAAGAAAAGATCTCATAACTATGAGTAAAGATCTCGTATGACGTATTTGCTTATAATTACGAGGTATTTTCCTGTAATTATGAGATGTTTACATGTAATTACGAGATAGTTACTCATAATTATGAGATAATGTTTTTCTCATTTGTGCTTCTGTAATGTTTCCACGTATTTGTCTGTAAATAAAGAGGAATGTATTGTTTCGCTTTAGGAGGGGATTTCTTTGGCAGCCAGAAGGAACAGGGCGGAGAAACGACAGCCTGCTGCTCCCGTAAAACTCATTAAGAAAGCTCATCTTCATAAACATTTGTTGTAAACTAACTAAGATATCACCTCCTTTATTATGCATCTAATGTTTTGTTGTCTTGGAAACTGTTTTTTTTTTGTTACTTCCACGTGTATTTGCATGTTCTTCCTGGTTTCAGTCACCGCAGTCTCTCTGCAGAAGGTCAGAGATCTCTGCAGGCGACAGATACACTTCCTCTTGTTACACAATGTCAGTCAGTCAAACATGAAACGGTTGACGGCTTGTCCCTCAACAAACAGACTCACAAAACTATCAGTGTCTCCTAAAAATAACACGTTTAGTTATCGAGCTTTCCATCTGCTACAGTCAAGTGTTCCCATTAAAATGCGGATCCGACTTGGACGAAAATGTTAAATGTACAAAGATTGAGATCTGCTGCGAGGCTCACTTCCTCCTGAAAGTTAAACACATAACCACGCAAATATACACATAACCATGCAAATATCGTTGAAACGCAAATATCACATTTGCATGCTGGATCCTCAACTCCACATCGGTGTGTTAACAAGCAGGGTGCTAGTGCAGGACAGGTTTTTTTTTAAAAGAGTAAAATTCAAACACTTTCAAGGTCCCTCAAACAAAAAAATGTCCAGACTCAATCATCACATGTAAACTGTTACTATGAATGCAACTGTGAAAACAAACGTTTACAGAATTCCTTTCTACCCACAGCAATCACTGACACTGTATTTATTTTACCAGCTGTTCCTTTGTATGTTTTGATCCTGATTATTTAATGCTGGGTTAGAAAGTTTTTGGTTTACACGAGCGATTGTGTCGATGAAACGCCAGATTATGTTGAAAATCGAACATTTTTCAAGGATGATATTCAAATTCAAGCATGTTCCTGACATTGAAAACATAACGATTTTTCAAATTAAGCACTTGTATGGATCCTGAATTTAATGCCAATTAAGTTTTTACTTTTAGATGAATGAATTCAATGCCTTTTCAGAGTTTTTACGTATCCATGGTAACCCTGATAAGCAGGGGCGTTTCCAGGGGGTGGGCGCCACCCCAGTACCTGCGGGAGCGCGACGACCGACATTACCGTCTTTAAGAATCTGTAGCGGACTCTGTTATAAAGCTAGAGTGGAGATATTGGTATCAAATGAAACTAGACGAACTAAGGAAAACATTGGTACCAACCGTGTCATGCTAGGTTGCCGCTAGTAATCGCGCGAATGAAAACAGTAGATTCCATCGTCCAAACTCGCACAAATTAATATTTGGGTCCTGTGTGAACGGGAAGGGTTAAAGTAGGTATGAGTAGCGGAGACAGAGATTTAAATTAATGTTATTCTGACACATGTGTGCGCACGCACTTCATTCCACCCCTGCATAAGTCAGGGCCTCACTTGGGCCACCCCCAATCAAAAACGTCTGGAAACGCCACTGCTGACGAGACTCCAAACTCTCTCTCTCTCTCTCAGTGATCTCACTTCCTTCTGGCCACAGGCAGCAGGAAGGGCGGGAGCCTCCATCCAAAACATAAATAGAACAATATGTCTTTCCCTCGATGCAATGCTCCACTTACAGAAACTTTATTATCAACATTTGGCCATTTCAGAAAACTATTTAAAGAATGGGGTTCTGCATCACAGAGCCCACATTGTGAGTTTGCAGCGCTTCAGGGCGACAGAGCGAGAGATCAGAGAGATACTGAGGTCAAATGTGTGAAGCGTCTGAGCTGCTGAGAGCGACGCAGGTACTTTACATGGGAAGCGTGTGAGCAAACCACATGGCTTAAAATACAGACGCTGGGAGAAAAAAAAAAAAACATCTCCTCTTCTCTCGAGTCATGGGACTAAACACTCAACGAGTTATTTGACTGATGCGTGACCTTTCACCCCCCAGCCTGCCAGAGCAGGCAAATGCTGGGATTAAGAGATTTACAGGATAAGATGTACACGCTTCAGTTTCATCATCTGTTGATAGAGATGTGGCCGATCGGAGAAATCCTGTTAAATGGCACTCGAGAGTTCTGATCTTTTCAAGTGGGGTTGTATGAGGTTCTTATCAGTGTATTACCTACAGTAGATGACTGTCGGCACGCCCCCAGTTTGGTGAAACAGACAGGAGTCCTGACACGGAAGATAGGCAGTGTACTGCTGTGGACGGGGCCACACTGCAATATGTATTTTAGACCAATAAAAATGCTATATTAAGAATAATTTCACCACTTTACCTTGCCGTCAGACAGCCCTTGAAGCTGTTATATCGCTCTTTTCAAAGCCACCAGACTCCTTTGGCAAAAACAGTAATTTTACCTCACAGAACGCAGGAGCTGCTGGTCTGTTGCTGCCTCGATCCGTTAGTTTGTTTGTGTTACTATGTGACTTTGGTGTTTTAAAAGGGTTAGAAACTAACAAAACTAATAAATAAACTAAGCGATCGAGGCAGCAGTAGACCAGCGACTCCCGTGTTCTGCGAGGTAAAATTACTGTTTTTGTCAAAGGAGTCTGGTGGCTTTAAAAGAGCGATGCAACGGCTTCAGTTCTCCGTCGTAAATGGCTGTCTGACGTCAAGGTAAGGCGGTATATATAAATATAGTGTACACTTAAACTGATATTGGGTTTTTTTAGGTTGTCCTTTTTTAAGTGTTTAAAATATGTTTTGCTGTGTGGCCCCATCCAAAGCAGAACATTGCTTAGCTTGTGTGTCAGGACTCCTGTCTGCTTCTCCAAACTGGGGGCGTGCCAACCGTCATCTACTGTATTTAATACACTGACTGTGGATAAGTACCTCATACAAACCCACTTCCAAACATCTGAACTCTCCCTTTAACCTCTTGAGTGCCATTGAACAGACATATTGGTGTTAATCGTCTTACCTGGATCTCGAAACCAAACGACTCCTCTTCCTTTTTCTCCAGGACCACCAGCTTTCTGGAAAAAGAAAAAAGAGATTTTGTCATTTTTATTTCATCTAACTCTTTTCTGTATATACTGCAGATATCACAACTTCTTTTATACCCTCAAATTCTCAAAAGAGTCTGTTTTGTAAAAATAATGTGAGCTGTGTGATTAAGTCGGCAATTAATCAGCATCTATTTTGACTATTGATTGATTGTTTAAGTCATTTTTCAAGAAAGAAACGCAGAAGGTTTGATGGTTGCAGGTTCTCAGATGTGAGAAATTGTTGCTTTTTTTGGTCTTGCAATTAAAAGTAATGGATTAAATCGTAGAAATCAAATATCTACCTTGTGATACAAAAGTAGACTCAAGAGGAAAAAAAGCACAAAAGTCATGTAATCAATGCACAGCTGGAGTTATTATTTAAAAGTTAATCAGGAACCATGAATTAACTAGTTGTCATTTTTTCAGAAAATCTCCAAATATTCATGTCAGCTTCTCCAATGTGAGGATGTTCTGCTTTTCTCTGTTTTATATCATTCTAATCTCAATATTTTGGGGTTTTGGTCGGACAAAACAAGACATTTAAAGATGTCATCTCGGGCTCTAGGATATTGTGACGGGCATTTTTCATAGTTTTCTGATGTTTTATAGACCAAATAATGTGCAAAAAATGTGTGGTTTTATAGTCTATCCATCAGCTTCAGACTCATTTGTGAAACAGTATTTTTCACATAAAATCCAAAATGTAAGACGAGGAAGAGACGAGGTCGACAAGATGTTTACGTCCAACTCTGGGTTCCTCTCTGTCGTGTGCATCCTTATCTAAATTGCATATTAAGATAACTCCGCAGGCTGCACAGGACTTCTTCTGTGTCCCGCAGCGTCTGGACGTCACGGCTAAACGTACAGTACGAGGGTCTGTTGGACTGACGGACGTCAACACAGCATCTCTCATGCAGAGGCAGCAAAACACATGAAAATTCATGACAACCCTCAAAGAATATCGCGCAAAACAAAGGCGGCCATCATTACGGACGACTGTTTGAATGAATGACGGCCTTTCACTCTGAGATGAGGCTGCGATCATTCTCAGGAGGAAGACGAAAAGATCGAGTAAAGATATGATTTTATTGATCAAATAGACAGAAACACCAGCACTCACGGATAAGTTGTAGTCTCTTCTTTATTCTGGGCAAAAGAAACAAACGTGTTTCAGCAATGAGCCATCATCAGCGTGATGGAGACCACAACTTATCCGTGAGTGTTTTTGTCTATTTGATCTCTGTCAGTACCAGGCACCCGATACATCACGCAAGACTTTGGAGCTGTGCGTGCTGCCACTTTTCTACGATTTTATTGATACCAATTAGAGATAGAGCGATTAATGACATTTTGAGATAATCAACATCGGCCGATTATCTCAGATCACAAGGCCGATTAAAGTGCAGAGTGTGCAGGTCTACAAAAGCACCAAAAACAATTACAGAAACAAAGAGATGCTGCTATCTGCTGAATAAGTGCAGCATTTAAGTTCAGCAATTTTAAATTGTTGTAGGCTATTTTATCAGATGCAAAAATATACAAACAAACCCAAAAACGGCACTATAAATCGGCCGCCCTGCTCTCTAAATATCGGCATCGGCCGTTGAAAAACCCACATCGGTCGACCACTAATACCAATGCCATTATCGATTCTGATTATTGGTCCGATTCTTTATCCATTCCCTTATTGATTCCTGATCACATTTCTGTGGAAAAGAAGTAGTCCTGCACAGGTTTTCAGCATCAACTAAACTGTTTTATAATCTGGGAGTCTGAACGCAGAGTAGAAAAGAGCACTAATGTTATTATAACAGGATATTTACTCTCAGTAATGGACATGCTGCATAGCTGAGCAAGCAGTGGCACTCGTGCGTAGAGTATTAAATACACGGCATTCCTGGAAATTAAGCCCATGTTGTGTAGAAAGATGTTTCAGCATATTGCTGGTGTTTCCACCCGTTCACTGTTGTCATCTGTCTTCATGAAATGAAGCCAGGTTTTGTAGCGTTTCTTCCTCCGCCATGACTCCTTCTTGTTTCCAAGTTTCCAGCAGCGTAGACGAATGTGTGACATCATTGTTTTGCAACACGCAACTGTCACAAAAACATGCCGACATCGATAAAAGGGAACTGATGAGCTCGGAGGCGTAGGACTCTGATGGAACCGGTTCTTGATTCCCATCACTAGTTCGTACAGCTTTTTAAGATACAATACTTTCAAAGTCCCTAAACCAAAATTGTCCAGAATCTCAAAGCCTTTATCATCACATCAACAAATATTTAAATATTTTTGGTTTACACAAGCGGTTGTGTCAATGTAACACCAAATTATGTTGAAAATGAAGCTTTATCCAAACTTTGTACAAACCCTGAAGGTAAAATAAGAGGAAAAAGTACAAAGGGGTAAATTTCGGGGTCAGTATAGAGCCCGACTGATTTATCGGTACATTGGCCTATCACAGAGATATCATACCGAGGCAGATGTTTTGCTCAGCTGTCGCCCCAAAACTATAGAACGAGCTACCCCCCCCACTCATGTCAGGAGGCCCAAACATTGTGTTTTTTAAATCCCATCTTAAAACTAATTTATACTCCTTGGCTTTTAACCCAGACTGAGAGTTATGTGGTCGCTGTGACGCCATCCCTGTGTCTGTCTTTTTATTTCTTTTGTTTCTCTTATTTATATTATGATGTGTTTTTATGTGTTTATAGGTTTTATGGTGCTTTATCCTGCTATTTTTTATCGATTGTGCAGCACTTTGGTCAACTCTGTTGTTTTTAAATGTGCTCTATAAATAAAGTTGGATTGGATTGGATAAGGTTGTCACGATACCAGTTACCACGTTATGCATCCTTGGGTTGAAAGTCTGATTATAGATCTGCTTTTTTTTTAATAGCTTTGGTACTTGATATTGAATGTGGATATTGTATCATTTTCAACATGTATCAATCAAGTATCAATACTTTTGACAACCTTAGTTCAACACATCATGTGTTAGATGAGGAGAAATCGACTCAGACTCAATGAAACTTCTCTCTCTTCCTTAGTAGTAATATTGATTATCATGTGAATCTTAACCACCATACAGCATCAAATGTTAACTCTTGCCCGTGCAGTAATCCTATGATCTATTACATTATCTCAGTGAATCCACACGCCAACAATAGTGCCACTCTACTCTGTGAGGGAAGGTGGCGTATCACCCACTCATCAGTGAAACCTGACCTATCATTTTGTATAACTCTCCATTGGGTAAAGTGTGTGGGCTTTACTCTCTGAGCATGTAAGTGTGATGATGGCAGTGGTGATGCAGACACGGAGGCTGTAGCGGTGGGGTTTAGGCCTGTGGGCATGGCTGTGACAGGCGGCCCTCTGGGCATTTTCAGTTTGATACGAGGGCAAACAATCGGGTTAGGGAGCAGGCACGCAACACTTGACTGAATACGAGGCCGCCGTAAGACAACAATAAAGAGATGGTGAAAGATGAGTGCTTGAAGAGGGATTTGTTGTGAACATTAGACGCCATCATGTGTTCAGTATTCTTTTGTAAGAGCCAGTTTTTCCACAAGAGGAGAAGCTGTATTATTATAAGGCGAATGTACCTTTCAATTATTATGAATTATGTAGGTTAATGCCAGGTATAATCATCTAACCCCATTTTAGTTTATTTCGGGTGGCGGCGGCTATTTTGTTGTCCTCATTTATTATATGAGGGTGCAACATTATTAGAAACACCATACAGTATAATCATTGTAATGCAGTTCAATAGGCCCTTTTCATGGAAGATATTTTGAGGTGTCACAGTGGGACATGTGTAAATAATACCTTTAATGATGGCAGTTTCAGAGTCCTGGTATTGTGCATGCTGGCTCACTGTCATGTCTTATTGGTTCACTTGAATAGAGTCATCGTTAGTAGTAACACAGTCTCAACTATAACAACAACAACAACAACACCAACTGCAGCCTGAAAATGATCATAGAGTTGATGTTTAAATGTAGATGTCACCATGGCGATTCATGATGTATTTTTGTAAGTTTGAGTCACAAGGAGACACCAAATTTCTCTTTTGGGTCTGGAGCTGAAAAAGTTTGGGAACCCCTGGCTTAAACTATCCGTCCCATCTCCATGCATGTATTCCCCTGCAAACCTCTGGAATATCTTAAAGTCTTTGCCTCATTTTCTTTAACGGCAAGCTTTAAAATGGCTTTCTGAATTGCCGTATTTGGTCCTCCTCTGACATCCTGACTTCCTATGCTCACCGCTTCCTTCCTGTCCCCGCTGGGCCTGCTCACCAGACCCTCCAGCTAATTGGCTCGTGTCTTGGTCTCTGCAGATGTCCCACGTCAGCCTGAGCTAGCCTCCCAACCTCCAGCCTCAGCACTGTGCAGAAGTTTTGGTCAGAGGGCGACCTTAGACATTCCTCTAAAGCCTCATAGAAGTGGCCCCTGCCAAGCCCCCCCACCCGCTATAAATAATCTCAACCCAGTTCCCATGGCCCCCACTGAGGTCCCTGCGCTCAGCTAGCAACGCATGACATGCTGCAGCGACACCACCCTGTTCTACCAACCCAGGCATGATTTGCTTTTTGGTAGGAAGTGGGGCAGGTGCTCAGGTCATGGCAGCTGGTTATCAAAGCAGCCTGACCGCTGTGATTAAAGGAGAAAAGGATTCTTTCTGTATACAGATGTGTTGTGCTCCAGCTGTTCTTTATTTGAGAGGCTTGAATTGTCCATCTAAGGATGTCCTCTGCAATTGTAGTCTGGCTGGGTGCGTAAGCAATGTCGGCATAAAGCCTTATACTTCCGCTGGGAGGAGACCCCCGGTCGGAGGAAGTCCCTCCTTTCTTCCATGTGGTTCTCAAAGTCCCTTCGCTGCAGCCGGGGCGTAGTGCCGGCCAAGATGATTGTGATTGGTTTAAAGAAATATAAACAGGCCAGGGAGTTGTTTCCACTATACTGGACTGCAGACACAGTGCTGTGCAGATAGGTCTGGCTATGCGAGACAATGGTGACAATCAGTGATGTAGCTGTGGAGCTGACTGTATGGTTTTATTAAATTCACATCTCTGGCGTGGCTGTTGTTAATTTTTTGGCACGCTCGGAATCCATGTTCACATTGCACAATTACAGTATTTGCAGCATCCATTCCTAACTCCAACCCCCATGGGACAACTCAAATTCCTCCCGTTTTTCAATCTGTGGTTTGGAGTGTAGTCATGTCCTATCCTTGTCCTTCTGGGATCTGCCTATTGAAAACGTATTTACATGCAGGGGTGTGCTTTTAGTTTGGCATATATGTGTGTCTAGCTCATTCAGTCATTGACATAATTCAATATCTGGTGACTACAAGGCATACCATAAAGTTAAAATTCATCGTAACGCACTGTAGCTCAGCTAAAACACAGGCACAAATATTTGCATTTTTTATTTGCACTTATTCATGGTAAGATGTTGAAAAAGTGTCATGTTATTCAGCGACTGTGAAGAAAGGGCTTTATAAAATGTCAGTAGTAAATGCCCAACGGTTTCTTTCTGTTTACCAACATTTAACAAGCATATGGCAAGAAGTATTCCATTGCACAATAATTTCAGGTAAGGACACTGACTTTGTCACTGTCATGCAGTGTTTTGTGCATGCTGTGTTTTGTGCTTTGTTAATAAAACCTATAGTTTGATGAAGCAGATAGGCCTGCTCTGTTGTTGAAAGGCATTTTAGGAAATCTAGAACTACAGTGTAGAGTTTTTCTCTTAGTGCAACTTCCCATATTACGTGTGTTGCAGTGAAGTTCCACACAGCACAGGCGGTGTAGCAACCAGACTGATGTTTGTTAGGATGGACAGTAGCCCGGGCCGAGAGCCAAGATGCCTTGATCTAATCTTTGTGCTTCTGGGAGTGAAGTCAGAGAGTTTCCTCTGACTGCAGGCACTGTGAAGACAGAGCTACACATCAGGCAGATAACAAATTAAGTCATTAAAATATCAGTTAGAGAACAGCTACAAATGATCATATGTTTCTGAAATATGATGTGACATCATTGTGAGATGTTTTTTTTGTGAAAAATTGTGAATTATTTTTAATATAATGTAGACATTTCTTAGGTGGATTTGGTGCAAGCCTCATAATGTTTTGCAGGTCGTCTTTTGAGCCCCCAAGACCATCATTTATGTTTTTCAAATGCCAACTAATATAATTATTCCACAATCCACATCATATTCAACACGTTTTAACCCATCAGCAGTAGCAGACATTGCCTTCAGCCTTTTAGTTATTTTTGGTACTTAAAATTTAAATATTACATGATGAGTTTGTCATCTTCTGATGGTAGCCGTGAGTGCTGAAGTCTGCGTGAACATTCGTACGTGTGTGTGTGTTTGTGAGATAGATTGTGTATGTGCTAAATGCACAAAGACAGATGACAGTTGTGCGTGTCCAGAGCCAGCATGGTCCTCAGCTGCAGCGTCCTCCACTCCCCTTAAGAAAACACTTCCAGATGCTCCCACCATGCTGCAGGACAGCAAGAGGAAATGCCAGGCAAGCCAAAAGGAAGAGCAGGGGAGATGGTGGAGATCTTCCCGAGGACAGGGGATGCACTAAAGGATGGTTAACGTCCCCCCAGAGGACATGAAACCTCTATCTTGATTCAGTTTGTCAGTGGAAATGAGCCCCTTATCTTTAGGATCTGGATTTTGGATATAAAGGAGCACGGATATTGGATAGTTGGAGATAATGTGGAGGAAAAGGGAAGATGCTCTGGTGTTGAAGGGTTTGTAGATGACCCAAAAACAAATGTGTGAGCAGTGATGGAAATCCAGCACACCCTAAATCTGAAATGGTAGTGAAGAGACCTACTGTATTCTATACACACACACACACACACACACACACACACACACACACACTGGCAAAGCAGTTACACATGGTGGTATCAGATTTAAGCACTTGGGTGTAAGTAAAGCATGGAATGTGTTAGCATGCTGTGACACGATGATAGATGGAGGCGAGAGGAGGATGGGAGTTTAAGACACTTAAGACAAAACCACAATATTTAGAGAATGTCACTGTCAGTGGGGTTTAGGAAGTGGTTCAGTGAGAGAGGTAAGAGAGGAGAAAGAGGAACGCGCTGTGAGCGAATCAATCAGTCAGTTATTTTACTGGTCGTGCATGAGGATTTATTTGAGCGTGACCTTTGTGAATCTGCTGTTCCCTCATCATCACAGACCTCCGGACCATATGGCCAACACAAGCAGGAGACCCCAACCTGCAGCAGACAGATAGGCACTACACAAACAAACACACACAGAGAATAGCTGCTCACCCAGTGTGGGTAAACAGTGTCAGAAATGTAATGGGGGGTACAGAGAGAGACCAGGTGCACTTTTATTGACCATCAGCAGCACGGCGTGTGAATTTTCCTTCCTCTGACCCGTTTGTGTGTGTGTGAGCACGTGTGGGACTTAATCCACATCACTCCACACTGCAGCCCTGTTGAAACCAGATGCTGAAATAACCACAGGCACACTACCATTCAGTAAATATTTACTATACTCTTTGAGCAAATATTTCCTGGAGTTCCATAAGTCAAAAATTGCTGCTGTTTTCTGCTCTTTTTCTCGATCTGGAAACAGGTTTAGTATATTTGCTGTCTAGCTGAGCTGCAGATGACTCAGCATTGTAGGTGATTTATCTGCGAATTTGGCATTTTGTAGGAGTAGCACATAATATCCACAGAGAATCAGTCGTTATCTGATCTGCTCCTTCCGCATACTGATGTTACTACACGCGCTAAAATGTCTTTCATCTTTCTTGGCTCGTCAGTCTGTTTTCTTTTAAAAGATGTTTGAAATCTGACAGCTTTAAGCTTTTCTATTGAGACTTTTTTTCTTCTTTTGAAACTGCTGAAAGAAATACAAGCATTTTTTGATATTCCTGTGTAAATGGGGTGTCAACTACTACACAGCATATGTGGCCCTTAAATATTGATGAGGCTTTGGATCATCTTGACATGTTTGGGTACTTGTCTGATTGGTTTCATGTTGCTCTGTGACATTACAACCTTGGCCAAATGTATGTAAGTCTGAATGACTCTTCTGTTGTGTGCAAATGCTTTGAAATATGAAGTGTTTGGGGAATCAGCGATTGAAAACGGTGCTGTTGCTGGTGTTGGGATTTGGGACGGAAGTGTCTGAAATGTGCTTCTTTGAGAATTGGGATCATACGAACTGGGTGAACACCACAACATGTGCACCTCATTGAAGGATCAAAGAGAAGACACGTGGCTCCTGCCTCCCTCGATCCCTAGAGTCTGCTCCCCCTTTTTTCCCTTCACCTCTCTCCCCTTTCATGTGCTCCCTTCTTTCTAAACTTGTTTTTTTTCTCCTCTTTGTCTTCCGGTGTACGAAGGACCTCCCCCGTCTGTCTAACTAAAATAGTTTGTCTCACTTGCAGGATTCACTCCCCCCAGCTTTCAGGCTTTCATCTCTTTAACCTCCACACAAACACACTTACATACCTGTGGCATGTTGACCTTCATATTATCCAGGAGCTCAAACCACACCGGAATCCCTCTTTGTACTCTGCAGCGAGGACCTTAGCCTCTGTGTATGGGGTGCACGATCTACCACTGCGCCACCAGCGCATCCCAACGTTTTGGCGACATTTTCAATGACATATAGTACCATACTATTATGTTTTTGCTTCATTTTTTGACAACATCCTATACTATGGTGTTTTTGCAGCATTTCTGATGACATACTATGACAGTATTGCAGCATTTTTGACGGCATATGAAGTTTTTCTGCTTTTTTGATGACATAATATGACGCTATTTCACCATCTTTGACGTTTTTGCGGCATTTTTGACGACATACTATACTAAGATGTTTTTGTGGCAATTTTGACAACAATACTATGATGCAGCGTTTTTCGGCATTTTTTATGTTTTTACAACATTTTGACAACATATGATATTTTTGCGGGATTTTTGACGGCATACTATACTATGACGCTTTTGTGATATTTTTGACGACATGCTATACTAAACCATCTCTCTCCATGTGTCTCCACCCTCACTGCCAAGGAGCACGTTTCTGAACCAAAAAGTAAACAGTAAGAAATAGGTTGAAGTTCTGGGAAAGATAACTCATGCACAAATGTGATGTATTTTAGAGTAACATCCATTAGGCATTATCAGAATTCTTCACAGATAGTGAAAGTCACAATCCTTAAAGATATTTTTGTCTTTATCTATGACAATCTGTCAGTCCAAAGAGTAATATTCATGAACCTCTCATGATCACTGCTGTATCTTTGTACAGGGTTACAGTGTAAGTAGACCCCCCACTGGGCCTAAGCCTCAGGGATTTTTAAGCAAATGTATTTTTAAGACATTTTTAAACTACAGTTACAGTGCAGCGGCTCGGTTGGAAACTTTGACGTAGTAGTCTGTCCATGATTCTGTTATCACAGAAATAGGGCCCTACCATAATTTTGCCATCAGTCTGTTACTGGCCCGTGCCGGGCCCAGTCAAAAAAGACACTTGTCCGCCGGACCCCGGTAAAAGATACTTGCCATCGGGCCTAACAACTTCTCTGGGTTAAACCCTGTTTATATCTGTTATGTTTTGGACCTATTAGCATCCTCAATTACTGCTTATCAAAGGCAGGTGTACTGGAAACTAATTAAGGCTGTGGTAAAAACACTTTAATTGACTAT
>JAOVVB010276156.1:0-17702 GCA_028570985.1 Heterobranchus longifilis | reverse complement strand
CCAGCAGGCCAGGGTTCACGTCCCGTTTGAAAATTCTAATGTCATTATTTTTAAACTCTTTGTGTTAGTCGCCTGACTCACCTGCAACATCACGCCCGACATCACGACGTAACTGCGTGCGGTATGGTGTTGTTGTTACCTTAGTTACAGCTGTCTTCGTAACCCATTTTGTTCCCCAAACCTACCGAAGTAGTCCCGTTTTACAACGTTAATCACGGCATTAACGGCATGTTTACAACTGCAACCGACACGTACTTAAAACAGGCGGAGAAAGCTTCAAAAAGTGATGCCAAGGGGTTCTGACCAAGCTGCCGTTTTTGACGAGTTGGGAGTGAGAATGTGTTGGAAGAACCAAATGTGGAGATCTCACTGTCTTGTTTATAGACACGATTTATGGCTGTCAGCAATTAGAAAACTACTAATGTACCATTGTTTCTGTTTAAGTTCAGAGTTCAGAGGGCTGTCCACTGGTCATCTTATTCACTAAACTTGAGTTTGGATGTATTAACAAAGGTGTAGTACAGGGTCGGGAAATGTTGCCTACTTATTAGTGAAACTACTTATTACAATAAATACATGTGCATGACTATGATTAACAGCAGCTTCATCACTTCAGCCATGCCATGGTCAAATAGAGCCAGTAGTGGGGTGTGTTTTTTGCTGTAATAACACTAATTAAGAAGCAGACCTCCTTGTGTACGATGAACCAGAACTCAAGGGAAGTCTATTTATATAGACAAGAGGTGCAGACACATCATTAGCCACTGGGTTTATATATATATATATATATATAATTTTTTTCTTTTTAATTCAATATTTTTCAGCAGGGTAGAGGGAAGGTTGATGAAGCCACATTAAAGCTAATGCGGAGAATACATGACACTATTTTTAGGAAATAAACAACTCAGCATGGGTAATATAAAGGTCACACACGTCTAATTCCTCTATCCTACCATTGTACTGTATTTCTCTGTCTGAGGTGCTGTGGAAAGTGTTTCCTTTAAATAACTGATTCACAAAAAATGTAATTAAGCTGTGTTGTTTTGAATGTCATATTACCCTTAAATGCAGTGTGTGTTGGTGCTGGATGTTGACATCACTGCAGGATCTCGGTTGCCAGGGCCTCGATCCCTTAAAGAAAAGCTTTTTGTCCCATTTCTGACTTTAGAGGTTTTTCTTAAGCATTGGTTTCATGTCATAAACACTCATTGCCTCCTCGGGACTTAGAATGCCTAAAGCATATTACAGCTATTGTATAACCTGATCCTTGATCTGAGGTGTGTAACTGTCTTTAAACTGTGACCGCTGCAGATAGAATGGCTTTTCTGATACTGCCTGTTTCCTTTATGTACAAGAGATAACACAAACAGATAGTAATGTTGAATGTATTCAGTTTCACAGCTCTATTTCTGCTCTTTCAAATAAATGCCAGATTACTATAACATAATAATAATATAATGAACTATATTTTTATAGTACATTTCATAACATAATATAAAATGCAGCTCAATGTGCTTTACACAGAGAAACAAATCATTATCACCGGTATTAAAAACAGGAGACACAAGGAGCGAAAACAATAAACTAATAAAGTCTTAGAGAGGGAGAGGGAGGGAGAGAGGGAGAGAGGGAGAGAGGGAGGGAGGGAGGGAGAGAGGGAGAGGGAGAGGGAGAGGGAGAGAGAGAGAGAGAGAGAGAGAGAGAGAGAGGATAATGCTAGTCATAAAAACAATTTGATAATGATAGAAAATGGTGGAATTAATTAAAAGAAAAATCATAAAAATAAGTTTTGAGCTGTAACTATCAACAGAGGTTGCTCGTCTTATTTGTGATGGGAGTTTGTTCCAAACCTTTGGATGCATAACAACAGAAAGCTTTTAGTTGCCTATCAATGTTTTTTTTTTTTAGGTATTCCAGTATATAGTGCATTGCAGTAATCTAGGCGAGAAAATACAAAGGCCTCAAGTTTTTAGCATTAATATATTTTACTTGAAGATATTTTTGTCTGATATTTATCTAACACCAGCTTTGTCTGTCCTCTTTTCCTGTACAGATTTTGGCCAATATTATCATTTTCCTGTGTGGCAACATGGCGGGGGCGTACCACAAGCATCTGATGGAGTTGGCACTTAAACAGACTTATCAGGACACCTGCAACTGCATCAAGTCCCCAATTAAACTGGAGTTTGAGAAGAGACAGCAGGTAAAGTGGTCAATAAGTCTTTAATGACCAGTGAGCCAGTGAAAGTCAGGCAGGCAGTGAGTGATTGAGTACCTGTCGTAGAGTAGTGTTGCTGGTGATGATACTGATGGTGTTGATTACAACAATGATGAAAATGACGGGGAATGAAAATGTATATTATGTATGTGAATGAGGAATGGATTATGTAAGATGAATGGAGGAGATTGTGGCAGTGATGATGATAATGTTGATGACAGCACTGTCTGTGTAAGGCAACAAATGAGACAGTAGACAAATTAAAACATGGCACACCCAGGAGCAAAATAACTGATGTTGATCCAAAAAGGTTTTTTCATCCAGCTTACAATTATTTTTTTGTTGTATCAATGTAAATACATGTCTCATATAGGGATTCAAATCTTCTTTGTTTTTAACTGTTTAACTCATAATAATAATCGGTCAAAATTCTTAACGTCAGTTAACAGTTAAATGGATATTTTTTAACATAGTCTCATACACCTGCCCTGTGTTGTAGTGCTGTTAAACGTTCCCTCTGCAGTCCCATTTATCTTCTCGCTGTGCTTGCAGAATTTAACCTAAAATCTGTGAGTCATGAGATCCATTTGGCTCTGCATACAGCTGCTGTCAGTGCTGTGGTTTGGGGAGGGAATGAGTCCACAGAGGATTGGTGTCGTGTTTTACAGAATGTGATAATTGTTAATGACCTCAGTTAGTGTGATGATTATGTTGAGTCCCTGGAGCCTACTGCATGTGCTAAATTCTCTGTAGTAATAGCTCTTTAGCATCCCATGACTGCAGGCGGAAATCTTTGCAGTGATTAACAAGATATAAGAACAGCTGCAACTACATTTTCATCTGTAGCAAATGTCCCTTTACAATGAGTCTATAGGCATCCATCCATTGGTACAATGCTGTTGGTCACATGCAATATTTAAGACTTGAGAAATGATTCTCGCTACACCTGTGATAGTGTGTGACCTCATTGTTATTTTCCTTTTCCTACTGTATACAATTGAGAATTGCAAAGTAACATTTTGTAGTTCTTGTCCCATTGAATCTGGCTTTCCACATAAATGTGTTGGATTCATTTTTAAAATGCATTTCTTTACTACGTCATTTTTAAACCCCTTTGAAATTCTAATGTTCTTTTATAAAAGCTGTTTGTGTATAGATGCCATTGCCAATAATACTTTATTCAATTCATTATGTGTAGCAACATTGTATGTATGTCTATTAGGGTTGAGCGATATGTTACCTGGGAGATGTGTTCAGTCGCTACTTTCCACAAGCTCTCTTTTCTGAGTCTTATAAATAAAATAAACTAATTAAGTAATTAACTAACTATTCACTGAGTAAGATGTGAAAATAATGCTGGCTCTAAACGCGTAATCGTTTTCCCCTGGCTCTCGCTCGTTCTTCTGAAGCAGACCATTAAATTAGCAAAATAAAATGACAAAAATTGCCAAAAAAAAAGCGGGATGTACTCAGCAAATCACTGATATATTCATCCAATCACCCAACCCTAATGTCTATGCCTTTGTGGTTTTCTCCACATGCTTTGTGTAAAGTTGGAACACGTCGGTACAATTAATGTCGGTGAACACAGGTGGTGATGCTGCTTACGAGCAGCATGGCTTCCTGTGAGAAATTAGCAAGGTGTTGATTAAAGCTTACTGCTGTGTGAGACTGGGATGTAGCCAGCTTTTTTACTACATCTGCTGCAGTTGTAGCTGTTGGCTTCAGTCAGAGGAGGGTGAATCCAGATTGGGGTGGGTGGGGCTGGTTGTCCCTATGGTGAATCCAGCTTGTGTTGTTACAACTGTCATGAGTGAAACTGAAAGTGCCTTGGGTGGAGTGTTTCGCAGTCGTCCTGGAGTGCTACTGCTGCCTGCTGCGACAGATGGTAGTAACTGTGCAGAGACGCATTTTTCTCGGGTGCTCATAATATATGCTGTTTGCTGCATGCTTTTATCCAAAGTGCCCTGCAGTACAGTAAGAACATACATTTTCAGTGAGTGGTCCAAGGGGGACTATGTGAATTCATCATAAACCTAAAGCCCTGGCAGCGTTTGTTAGCAGCCAGCATGGACCTCTGGTTCACGTAAAACCCTCTGAGCCTCAGCAGCGGTGCAGGGAGATGATCAATGGGGCAGAAAACTTGTTGGAGGTGACGCTGGCTCAATTGTTTTCTCCAATCTTCTCACCTGAATAGGAGTTTTACTTGCTAATTACTGTGCAGGTTGGTTAAGCTACCCACTAAATAAAAGAAAAGCTGTGAGGCAAATAACTGTTGAGTCTGTCTTCTGGTGGCTGTCAATAAAATAATGTGCAGTGTAAAACATTTTTTTTTCTACACGAGTTACGGAAAGTCAACCTGACACGATGTAATGTCCAATTAACCTTCACTGAGCACTTAAAGCTGCAGGCGGCAGAAAGCAAAAAAACGCTATCATGGTGGCTATGGTTAGCAGAAGGCTAAACTATTAGTAGCATTTTCTCCATCTCTGAGACATTTTGCCAATATTGACACTTGTTTTATTGTTTGCATTGTTTGACAATAAGGTAAATATCGGTGGCACGATAGAGATAAAATGTTGCTAATAGCTTAGCCTGCTAACTAGCCTCATGGAGCGGTGTGCAGTGATGCGGCCACTCCGGATCCAATAAACATGGTGCTAAATGTTGATTTTAATGTTGATAAGCTGATCATTAATACCGGCTTGTCGCTACGTTTCCTCTCACATCGCCTCCGTCGTCTCCTCGTTCGGATAGCAGCAGTAGGAGATGCTTCGGCTTCTGTCTGGGCTTCACAGCAAGCTGCTGCAAGGCCGCAGGTCCATCTCCTACTGCTGCTATCTGGTCAAGGAGACGGCGGAGACGGTGTGAGAAGGACACGTAAACACAGCAGACGAGACAGCTAGACAGCTCTCCAGACTGTTTTCACAGCAAACGTCCTCTCCCTGATCAATACATTTGGCTGCATTTATACACAGTTCCATACCTCTATAGACAATAAAGTCTTATCTAATAGTTTAGCCTTGAATTAGCCGTAGCCCCTTTGGCTTCTTTTACTGAAGGCACATCAGAGCATCACGCGTGCGCATCTGCATTTGTCGAACAGCCAATAGGAATGCTCTCTCTCTCTCTCCGACATGACCTGTGATTGGCCCAAATCATCCGTCACTAGCTAGATTTTCTAAAGCCTGAAAACAAAGCCAAGAGAGAGGTGCAGACGTTTCTCTCAGACCACTTGAATTACAATATGCTGAAAGGTTATTATGGAATTGTTGCCCAATGACACCAAAAATATTCTGCCTAATGTTGCTTTAAAGCTTTTATGAAGACTGGCGACATAATGGTGACAGATTTTTGTCTTCTCCTATCATCAACGTGTATGCTCAAGAATTAAATTAGGGCAGAATTCAATTAAATATCAATTTGCTGAAAATGTAAAACCTTTTCAGTGACACGTCAAGGTCCCTGGTGATTATACTTCAATTACATAAATATCCAGACTGTGGATCTGAAAGCTTCTATTGTTACTAAAGTCAAAGCTTTGTTCTTTGCTTCTGCATTACTTCTAGTCACACTTAATTTTGGGTCATGCCACTGACAAACTGAGTGATTCTTTGGGGCGATGGAGCAATGAATCCCTATGAGAAAATACTCTGAAAATACTGCAGTCGACGTAGGTCTGGGCAATATATCGATATTATATCGATATTGTGATATGAGACTAGATATCTTCTTAGATTTTGGATATCATAATATGGCATATGTTGTCTTTTCCTGGCTGCAAAGGCTGCATTACAGTAATGTGAGGTAATTTTATGTACTTACCAGACTTTTCTAGCTGCTCTATTATTTGCCTTTACCCATTTAAGCTGGAAATATACTTGCTGTTTGGCCATCTGTTTGCGTAGACATCGTGTTGCGTTAATTTCGGAGTACGTACACAATGAACAGACAGAACAGATGCAGAATACGCGAGGCAGTGTCATGCATTTGCGTGCACGTATTTAAAAGCAAGTATATCTCCGGCTTTAGTCATTATATCCACATTACTGATGATTATTTATCAAAAATCTCATTGTGTGAATATTTTATGAAAGCACCAATAGTCTAAAATATCGCTGCAAAATCGATATCAAGGTATATGAACAAAAATATTGTGATATTTGATTTTCTCCATATTGCCCAGCCCTAATAAGGCTTGTCTCAGCGTTGGATTGTTACTTCACTGTTGTGTGATTACAACACAATACTTTTATTACACACGTTTAAGTGGTTGTTGGGTTAGGTCCTGCATCTGATGTTCTCACTGGATGTTGATTGTTTTCAAATGCAATAAACTGCTTATGCTTTCTTGATTTTCCGTGACCATCCCTGTACTACTACTTCTTGTCTCTCTGTGTTGCTGCCATTAGGAGCGTCTCCTGTTGTCTCTGCTGCCAGCTCATATTGCCCGTGTGATGAAAGCTGAGATCATCCAGAGACTGAAGGGCCCAAACTTCGGCCAGATTGAGAACACAAACAATTTTCACAACCTATATGTCCAGAGACACACTAATGTCAGGCATGTATTTTATTATTATTTTTTTGTATCGTCTTATTTTTGATTTTATAGATATATTATTACTGGCGCTTTGTTGCTTTCTGTGTGTTTTATTAATGTAAGGTGACCTTGAGTGTCTTGAAAGGTGCCATTAAATACATTTATTATTATTATTATTATTGTTATTATTTGGATTACCATTTATACGACCAAGCAGTACTGTATTGTACTTGTAGGACACATATGTGACACATACCGTATATTTTGAAAGTTATGCTGGAAAACGTATAAAATCATGATATTATAGTATACTGACTTTCTTTCCCCATCTCTAGTATACTGTATGCTGACATCGTGGGATTCACACGGCTGGCCAGTGACTGCTCACCAGGAGAGCTGGTGCACATGCTGAATGAGCTGTTTGGCAAATTTGATCAAATTGCCAAGGTATTAACACATACCTTAATTAAATTAACACATCCTAACAAAGTGCTTATTTTGCTTCTTTATTGGACTAAATGATAAAGCTTTCTTACATCTTACTCACTGTCACATCACATGAAGGGTAAAATCCACCCTAAATGCTTAGCACTGGTAGAAACCAGCTTTTGGTGATGTATCCTGATTCTTGATGAGTTTGTCTTATTCCTGAGAATATGATTTGACTTTGCACTGATATATTTTCAGTGCAGATACAATTGGTACTGCAAATATCTAACCAAAAAACATTTTTTCCCCCCAGCAATCTTAACTATAACTGGTAAACATACTGTATCAGGTTTTGGTAGCAGTCTCTCACAATCAAAAGGCAAGAGCTTCTTTCTTTTTACTGGTGTTCAGTTATACATGGACAAACTGGTCATAGAACATATAGTCTTCAATTGTTCCACTCGCGTTAACATTAATGAAGCGTAACACAGTGTAGCTACAGTATAAGGCATGTTGAATGTAAAAATCTGAGGGTGGGTTTTCCCTCAAAGGGTTATGTGATTCAATTAAAAAGCTGCCTGTCCTGTCTGTCAACGGGACCTTTATCTGACCCTGTGTGTCTGAGCCTGTGTTCCACCTTTTCTATGCAGGAAAATGAATGTATGCGGATCAAAATCCTTGGCGACTGTTACTACTGTGTGTCCGGCCTGCCGGAGTCTCTGTCGAACCACGCTAAGAACTGTGTGAAAATGGGTCTGGACATGTGTGAGGCCATCAAGTAAGTGCCAGTTTATATAACAGTGCTGCTAAACAATGACAGTCCCATTTTTTAAATGATTGATTCTCTTTTACTGTACGGTATATTTTAGTTAATCATACAATACATCCCCCAACTCTGCAGTGGGTAGACCGTTGGCATCAGTGATGTTAAAGTATGACGGGAAATGAAATGGATGTAAATAAATGATTAAGAAACATGCACAGCAGTGGCTCATTCATCATATTCCAATCACATGAAAACTGAACACAGAAATAAATTGCCTCTTACAGTACAAAACATTTGCCTCATGCTGACTCTTGTGTCTGTTAACTCAGCTACACCCTGAAGACTCTCAAGAGTCTCATTACACATCTGGAAATTTTAGGTACTACTTTTGACTATCTGCATTTAAAAGATTGTTCGCATATTCTTTGAACACAGTGCTTTTTTAACTACATGTAGTGAAACATCCCTACCCATAATGTTGATAAGTACTTGCCAACCATTAGTGAGACTTTTTCTTGATTGCCTTTTTAGCTGCATAAAATGTGTGTTGATAAGTGTGACGTCTTATCGCACCTCCAGGCATCAGTCTGAGACGGGGGGGGGGGCTGCGACAGAATTAATGGAGAGAAATTTTTTTTTTCTTTAAATGAACACTGTTAGGGTCACAGAGAGATGCATTTTATTCTCTTTTCTAACCAGGTATATGTTATGGGTGATGATTTTCTGTTACTTCACATTAGTAAGACTTAGTTTTTGGTGCATGACAGGAAAGTGCGAGATGCCACTGGGGTTGACATC
The DNA here is from genome assembly GCA_028570985.1 of Heterobranchus longifilis. Classification (NCBI taxonomy): domain Eukaryota; kingdom Metazoa; phylum Chordata; class Actinopteri; order Siluriformes; family Clariidae; genus Heterobranchus; species Heterobranchus longifilis. The sequence continues at coordinate 8,951 of JAOVVB010276156.1, read as the reverse complement.
AACATGCGTGTCGGCGTGCATTCTGGGAATGTCCTGTGTGGTGTGATTGGACTTCAGAAATGGCAATATGATGTTTGGTCACATGATGTCACGCTGGCCAATCATATGGAAGCAGGAGGTGTACCAGGGTAAGTGAACTGGAAGTAAAGGCCCGAACATACTTTCCGCGTTCTGCGTCCGTGGACGGTCACGCACACGCAGTTCCATTCATACCTCATGAGGGTCTACGTCGGTCTGCGCCGATCCACACTCATTCCAGTTGGTGGCGGTTGGTGGTCTTTTTATTCCTTTTTAATGTGAATTATATAAATGTGGGTAACATTGGATCTCCTTGCACAACCTCTCCTCAAAACAAGCATCCATTTTGGTATCATCCTCTTCTTTTCTTTTTCTTTTCTTCTCCTCCTCCTTCTTCTTCTTCTTGGTAAACCAGCAAGAGGTGCATACTCCACCAACTGGACTGGAGTGTGGAACCACTGGAGCATGCGCAATTATGCTATGTATAGCGGCTGCGCGGTCACTTTTTTGGGGCATAACATGGACCGCCTGCATAGGGGTTTATTGGGAACCTTGCGGACATGGCCGACAATGACATTTACGTCACCCGGACCAAAGCAGACCTTCACGGACATGCGGATGCGGAAAGTATAAATACGGCTTTAAACAGACCTTGTTTATATTTGCAGGCACAATTTTCAGAAATTCTTAGTTCTATTCATAGAAAGCCATTGATAGAACTGTTCATTGCTAGGCGTGTCCACATCACCTCAGTGACACTGGAGCACCTGAATGGTGCCTATAAGGTGGAAGATGGGGAAGGGCAAGAAAGAGACCCCTACCTGAAGGAACATGGAGTCATCACTTATCTGGTCATCAACCCAAAGGTACCATAACACATGATCCATCACATTCAGTCAAATGAATATTGGGACATTGAATAACATGCAATAAAATCACACCATTTCCATGTTTTTCCAGGTGGAGCGTTGGAGCCCACAGCACCATTACCGTCCCAGACACACTCTAGACGGAGCAAAGATGAGAGCCTCCGTCAGGATGACCCGCTACCTGGAGTCCTGGGGAGCAGCCAAGCCCTTTGCCAACCTGCACCACAGAGACAGCATGACTAATGAGAATGGGAAGATCAACACTGCTGTGTGTAATTTTTGCTACCCATATGTTGTGATTCAGGTGATGGGGAAGTTCAGCTGTAGCTTGTAACCAGTGTTGAGATTAACATGTTACAAAGTAATGCATTACAGTAACTCCATTACTTTGGGCAGTAGCTAGTACTCTAATGCATTACTTTTTAAATTAAGTAACTACTAAGTTCCTGAAAGGTGCATTACTGCGTTAGTTAGGGAGTCCGATACTGTGCTCATGTACCTGCAACGTTCACCTCTTGTCACAGCAGCAATGTCGGCAGTGTGGAGATATTTTTAAGATAAAAGATGATGACAAAAGTAGAGCAGACTGCAAATTACGGCTGGGTACTTGACAGCAGGTAACGTAAAAGCTAAATGATCTAATGTGGCTGTATTACACTCAAAATGATTACAACAGCAGAACACGCAACAGTCTGTAGTGTAAAGACACAGCTAACAGTTAGCTTACCGGTGTAAAAGTTAGCTTGCAGCTGCACTTTTCTAAACACCACTGCCACTGCTGGAGTTGGAGATGACGGAGAAACAACAGAACTGTAATATCCTCCCTGAAGTCACATTTGCCTTCTGAGTTATGTAAACAAATAACGAAATGCGTGCGGGCACTGACCACTGATGGAACTTAATGGTGCGTTCAGTTGCCCTTCGTTAATTCGTTGTGCATTCAGGTAAACTCGTGAAGAAGAAAGACATTTAAAAAGTAAGAAAAAAAATGTACTTCTGTCTCGTGCTGCTGGTGTGAAATACTGCAACAGATACACCGTTTGTACTGGTTGCAGTTTTCACTACACAGCAGCAGGAGTTGGTTGGACTTGATGTGCCGAGACAGCTTGTACACGACCCTAAGTCTGTCCGGCCCCATGTGGTATAGGACTGTAATCCATTACCTGGAGGACAATAGGTTAGGAAACTCCAAAACACCAGAAACCAGACATGGTGGAAGGTTTGGCTTCCACCCCAACCTGTAAAAAACATATATGCTACAGAAACATCAATGGAAACTAATGAGGGCTTTCATCGATGGCCTATGTTCCTTGGGGAATACAAAGGCATGTATGCATGTCTGTATGTAAAAAGTTACTTATCACAATAACTCATTACTTTTTGATGGAAGTAACTAGTAAAGTAACTGAGTTACATTTTTAATTAGCTAACTGTAACTACTTACTAACTAGCACAGCACTGCTTGTAACCCATGGCTCTCCTCTTGTTCTGTGTCTAGGATGTGCCGATGGGACAGTATCACTTCCAGAGGAGATCAGAAAGGCAAGCTGCTCATTTTACAGCTCCGGCACATTTTTCTTTGGCAGGATCATCCTCATCCCTTAACAGTACAGAGACAGACCACAAGATGTTTAATAAGACTAGACTTCTGCTCAAGGCTTTGATGTGTGTGACTAATATTATCTGAACTTAAAAGATATTCTGTCTCTTTCTTGTTAAAGAACAAAGTCTCAGAAGAAACGGTTTGAGGAGGAACTTAACGAGAGGATGATCAGGACCTTTGATGGGATAAATTCTCAGAAGTAAGAGGTCATTTAAAACAAAAAAAAACATTGATAATTTTAATATCATTGTCCAAAAGAGAAAAGTATATGTAAACATCTTCTAAATCTGTAACTAATGAAGCATGGCAAACATGGCACATGAAAGCAAATTATGGCATTTACTGTATCTTAATATAATGTATTGAATACCTGCCTCTCCAGATGCCTGTTGAACATTCTGAACGAATATACTTTAATCTTCCATTTACCTTTAACAGTCCCCGAATTCTGCTTTTTATCTGGTCTATAACTATGTCTTCCTGCTTCCAGACAGTGGCTGAAGTCCGAGGACATCCAAAGAATATCGTTATTCTTTCACAACAAATCCTTGGAGGAGGAGGTAAGAGGCATCATTCACTCCTCACTGCATATATCAGAGGAGTTGTTTCAAAGAGAATTTCAGAATATATTGTTACTGCTTGTTCCTTTGCCTACACTTAGCTTACCCTGAAATCTTGTAAATTACAGGGAGACTCGAGGTCTCACAGTTGAGAAGCTTTTGAAGTAGCTTTGACATCCGTTTTAAAAGCTTTGTGTTGAAACTTGACCTTCTTTTTATCCTTTTAGTACAGAGCAACAACCTTGCCGGCCTTCAAATACTATGTCACCTGCGCCTGTCTGATCTTCTTCTGCATTTTTATTGTGCAGATTCTCGTCCTTCCCAAGTATGTGTGCTTTATTTATATTTATAGTATTACAGGAGTACAAATACTGTTAATTAAACAAATACTCCTACTCTGTGTTAGTGTGGAAAACAGTATATGTAATCTCATGCACTTACACTTACACATGCACACTATTTTTTTAGGACAACTGTCTTGGGGATATCCTTTGGAATGGCTTTTCTTATCCTTTCCTTGATCCTCTTCATATGTTTTATTGGACACTTCCTGGTGAGTAAATCCATTTACTGCAAATATCATTGTTTTAGTAGCACTAATGTTCTTTAAGTGTGCTTTTATATGAAAACCTGTATTTAACAGGATATGCCTGCTCTCTAATGGTACACTTCTGTGCTTAATGTTTGTCTTAATGTCATACCAAAGGCACATGAGTGGTCCGAGTGCCCCTCTGGTCAGCTTAACGGCACATTAAGTGCCCTTGTTGTTGGCCTAAGTACCCCTCAGGTTAACTCGTGCCACTCTGGTGTGACCTTGGGGCACAAATTAATCCTGACCTTGACCCTGACCCTGACCCTGTGCACACCACTGCTGTGGTGCATGCTTCAGGGGATACATAGACATGCATAGATCAATTAGTGAAATGTCACACTACTGTTTTTTTTAAATCTTAATCTTTGTAGTGGAGTCACTTGTTTCCCCACATAGCAAACACACCAGCCTCAGCTGAATCTTGTGATTCTGGGCTCCACAGCATACTTAATATGTTTGCATTGTAAATCATTTAGAAGAGACTGGATTAATTTGAGTCATTCTATGATGCATTTAATGGGAGTTAAAAGTCCCCCTAAAATAGTTCTAACAATGTGTATGTTTACATGCACACTAATATTCCACAAGTATTCAGAATATGACATTATTCCAAATTTGATGTGCATCATGTACAGCATATTCTGTTTGTATGTTCCAAAAAAGGCTTTTTTCGAAATACAGCATTTTCCGATTTCCGATTGCCGGTATTATTCTGGTTTTAGAAGCATTCTTTGGACATGTGTACAGCATATTCAGAATATGCATCTCAACTGGGGTCCGCCAGTCGGGAGCAGGTGCCCATCTGTCCCCGCAGGGAGAGAGGGTGCACGGCCCCGGGAAGCGGCGAGGTCCGGGCTGTAACGGCCGGAGCCGTGAGCCACCGTCACATGAAACATTATGAAAAGTGGATATCAACAGGTTTTTGGATAAGCACAAATATCACAACGCCGAACTTTTCAAGAAGGTGGTTGATGGAATGAAAGAGGGTGAAGTTTTCACCACCGGTGAAAAAATCCTATTTTGCATGTTTGCATGTATACAGGAATATTAGTGGAATATTAATTTTCATTCATGTAAACAGCTTAGTAGGAATATTGTCTTTTTCCAGAATAAGGGCAAAAAACGGAATATTGTGTGCATGTAAACATAGTCATTGTTGTTGCAGTAGTGATGTACATATGAGGGCATTGGGCCTTGAAAAGTCCTTGAATTTGACATTTAGGAAAGTACCACAGGGTAACCCAGCAGCACTAGCAGGGTAGTATCTCTTATCTGAAGGGAAAGTCATCTCTAAGCTCTTGTCTGGTGAGTAAATCTAGAAGCTGCTGAGGTCTAGACTGTTTTTTTGTGTCCTCAGATGTCGCAGTGAGAGAACAGTCTGATGTTCAGTTTTGGAGGTTTTTTTGCAGAATAAAGACACCAAATAAAGACCTCAATGTTACGCAATGTTTCCTAGTATCATATCTGTGTTTGGAATGAACACTTTATTTTTATTTTCGCTGACCACACACTCTCCCCTCTCCTCCTCCTCTCCAGTGCTCCCAGTATATTTGACAATAAACGCCAGGACCCGACTGGATTGACGGCCCTGCTGCAGTCCACAGACCTGGTGGGAGTGGTGCACACTCTGTATTGTATCCTGCTGCACAGTTTCTCGCCAGAGTCTTCTTCCCAGAGTCAGGAACCCTACGGCCCCGGGGTCATCCAGGTGGCTTTGCAAGGCATCCGCTTCCTCAACAGTTTTGCCCTGCTTGACCTTTCTGCCTTCCAGGTATTATCCAAAATACATTCTGTTTTCACTTTTCAATTCTTCACAGATCTGATGTTTGTTTGAGCATGTTTACTGTGTCGTAGATACATTATTATACCATACATATTTTATAGAATGGCATGATTAGGAGGAATAAACAGAAGAAAGAGAAATTCATGGGTCCTTGAAATACTTAAAAGTTTGTGGATTTGAGGGAAGAAAAATCAAGACCTTCAAAATAGACATAAATAGACATGGGTCATTGAAATTTCTTGAATTTATATATTTTATGCAAGAATAGAAATTGAAGTTCTTTTGATATGTTTTTTACTTAACGTTAGTAAACAGGCTTTGTTCTGCTGCATGTGTGTCTCCTGCAGAAGCCTGGTCTCCTAAATATTACATTTCCATTCAACAAAACTGAAACATATTTTCTCCCAGATTACTTTTGTTTTTGACAAATTACAAAAACGTTTCTAATCAAAGTCCATGGAAGTCCACATCGTGAGGTCAGGGTGGATGGAGGGGTCACAAAAACACTTTCACCCAGGAGACCGCAGCTCGTGTCCCACGTAAAACCAAATAATCAACATTATTATCCAACAAAGGTAGTAACTATACTTTGCAAGAAGCGTACTTATTTTAACCCAAACCTAGTCTGGGTTGCTATGTAAGCAGTGTCGGTATAAAGCCTTATACTTCCGTCAGGAGGAAACCCCGGCTGGAGGAAGTCCCTCTGGCCGGGACGTAGCGCCGCCCAAGATGATTGTGATTGGTTTAAAGAAATACAAACAGGCCAGGGTTTTTTTTCCTACTATAGCGGAGTGAAAGCTATTGAATACAGACCTCCCCCCCAGTGCGAGGTCTGGCTACACGAGACTAACCCAAACCTAGACCTTTGCCTTAACCTAGCCAAGTAGTTTTTGTATCAATTCACAATGTTAACTAGGTGTTTAAATGTAAGTGAGAACGCAGTTTAGTTGTTTTAGTTTTGGAGGAGACAGGGTTGGCTGCAGTTGCGTCATTGTTTGACGCACCAGCCTGCTAGTTCTCATTATAACAGTAATGAACCTTGATCTGTGTCTCAAACTGTGGCGTGTCCTCGGAAGGAATTGTGCCTGGAAAGTCCTTGAATTTGATGTTTAAGAAAGTGTGGGAACCCTGATACCTGTTTTATAGAAGGACATTCACAGTACATGGTTTATTGGAGGAACAGCTGGTACCTTTGTATTAACGAACTGGTATTTGAGTAAACAGTAGAAAGAGAAATTTAAATGACTTGACCCTCATCACATGTCATAAAAATGCCTGCAGATATTGAAACGATGCTCCCCGGATTTAATAATGTGTATACATGATCAGATTGATGCTAGTTCCTTTGTTAAGAGCCATTAGAAGAGGAGTTACTCTCCTCAGGACAAAGCTGACCTGCGGACATAAACACCAGTGCCCTCTGACCCCGGGTCAGTCGTTGGGGTTGAATAGAGCCCGGTGGGGCAGCAGTTAGGACGGAGCACGAGTGATTATCACTGTATGCAGGGCCGTACGTTACCCACCCCGAGGAGGAGAGGGCGACAGCTTCACTGTGCTGAGTCTCCACACAGACGGAAAGGGACGAGAACGAGCGAGAATGCTGTTAATTATTTTAATGTCTTGTGGTAATTACTTTGAAGCAGCTTCCTCTCACTGACCCGGCACATTCAGGAAACTCGAAACAGCTGGAAATGAAAGCGTTTCACTGCCGGAGTTTTATGAACATTTTAAATAATGTTTCTTTTTTTGGCCCGGGGGGTTGTAATCACCTTGTGTTTCACATTACCTGCACAGCACCGGCTAATATGTGTTGCGGTGGATGGATGATCAGAATTCAGGCCCTTAATGCTCTCTGCTGCCGCATCAGCTCTCAATAATATGTTTAGAGAGGAATTTCATAAGGCTTCAGTGCAGTATAAATAACTGCAGTGGTTGCATTTTGGCAGAATGTGCAGCAACAAATCTGTGATCCTCGAAAATACATGTGAAAAAAGGAGCACAAGTTCACATTCAAACCAGATTTCTTTTCCCCTCCTTGCTTAGTGGTTTTCCTGTTTTCCTTTTCAAACTATAAGTTGATTTGTTTTAATCTAAATGTATTTCTTTATTGTTAAATAACAGTTTGCTTTTGTTCCATTTGACAGCTGCTTACATGGTTCAATGAGTTTAATATGTTGCCTGCATGCATAAGTTATTTTCATTTTTTCTATACTTTATGTGCAGCAGTTAACATCAATTAACATTTGCTTACATATGATGTTCATATTTATCGCATTCCTGCAATATATATATATTTTTTGGTGAAAAATAATAATAGTAGAAATGAAAGAAAAACAACAAAAGAGTAAATAAAGAAAATAATAACAGTAAAATAAAAAGGGGGAAAGAAATAAATGAATACATTTAGTAGATAAAGTAGGCTAGTATGGTGAGGCACATACATATACATGTACATACACATGTATACATACATATACATACACACTACACACATACACAAAGAGAAAAAAATAATAAATTTAAAATAAAAAAGATATTTGAGTCGGGGAAGCTGAGAACGACATTTTCTGCCAGTTCTGCACGAAAGATTTTTTTGGTGATTAGTTGATTATCGGGGCGTCTTTTCTATCCATCGACTGGATGATTGGTCAACTAATAGTTGCAGCTCGAGAGATCACAATGAAACAATATTGAAAAAAGAAATCAACCTTGGAGACCATGCATGAGTTATGAGGCCTAAAAACAGCCTTTTAAGCCTCTCAGGTTTTACATTCATGGATGTTACAATGCGAACACACCCAAACTTCCAGCAGAATAGTGATGCTCTTATGGTGCTCCGTCACGCTGACATGTTTAATAAATACTGTCTGTGAGCAGCTCCTAGCATCTCATTTCTGAGCGGGATTGGGGTGTTTAATGGCGGGACCTCGCTCGAGTTGCTTATACTCTTACACCACTATATGTTCCCACCAGCAAAACACAGAGTCGCTCATTACTTTGTATTGTTATTGTGTTGAGCTCTTTCTAGTCACAATCATAGACAATTTATGCTCAGTTTACTGTGAAACATACTAACATGTTGTGTGTTACCTGTCAGTCTGTTCTAGGAGCTGAAGGCCTGTCTCTAGCTTTCCGACACATCGTCAGCTCGCTGCTCTGGTACTGTACCCAGCATTCCTCTGAAGAGCTGCTGCACGAAGTCATCATCTGCGTGGGATACTTCACCGTTAACCACCCGGACAACCAGGTAAACCAGCTTCTACCTGCACTGGAAGTCTTTTTATTTCTCTCTCTTTCTTTTTTAACTTTGTTTATTGTGATTTTTAACAAGTTATACAATACTGTGTAATATCTCCAGTGACAGATCATGTATACAAAAAGACAAGAAAAACAAAATGGAACTTAGTGAAAAAATACATAAATAAAATTATTATTATTATAATTTTTTCAGTTTAACAAAACCAGAATACTCTAAACATTGAGACACACACACACACACACACACACACACGCACACACACACACA
>JAOVVB010276150.1:0-17703 GCA_028570985.1 Heterobranchus longifilis | reverse complement strand
CCCCCCTTGATAACCTTCCATCTGCCTTCTCCATCCCCTCGTAGCAGAGAGAGTGCCGGGCAGAGCTCGTCTGATATCAGACAGAATTGTCAACTCGTTTCTCTCTGTTTACATCTTCAGATTCAGTGAACTCAGTGGAGTGGGAGGATTCTAAGTTCTGGACCCAGGCAAAGGCAGAGGGGCTGTTTAGTTGAATAAGTTAGTCTAGTCTGCCTGACTCCTTGATCCTTTATCTGACTGAGGTTTGTGTAAGTTTAGAATCTGTGGCTCCGACCATGCCTCTGAAATATCAGTAGCCTAACTGTGCTGTGTATTGATAAATCCATGGTGCTGTCCGTGGTGCTGAAGTAGCAGGCAGATTTATAATTGCACCTTTTTCTCTCAGTCCTGCCTGTCTTTCATTTTTGTAGAGCTGGCTTTATTTATTGTAATGGAAATAAAAAAGTAAATGTTCAGAATATTGCACTCTTGTTGAACATTAAAGTGGCCCTCCTATGAGATGACAATACCAGCAGAGGCCGGCAAGCCAATTTGAGTTTGAGACCCTGCTCTATAGTATATACTATAAAATTCTCAATTGTATACTATATTGTAGCCTTGATACTCTGTAGAGTCACCTTCATGATCAAATAGCAACGTGTAGTCACAGAGTGAGAGGATCATAGAGACACCGCTGCCTGTAGTATTCCTATCATATTTCTATGATCTTTCAGTCGCATCTGTGCTGCTCAAAATAAACCCCCAGACAAAGCCACCTCTGTAACAAAATATATTAGGGGTGACATGACTACGGTTAGGCACCTTGCAACAATGTCCTTTGGGGGGTGTGTTGGTTGGTGGTGTGGGGGCAGCGGGGTGCATCCATTGGCCACCCCACCCTGTTAAAAATTAACAAACCACAGGTGGGTGCCTGTGGGGCTTTAGTTAAGATAGTGTTTTTATGGACTTCAGTGTCTCATAGTTTGTTGAGGATGTAGATGTTTATGACAAAGAACAGCAGAGAACAGAAGTGAAATTCAGAGTTTTCTTTATTTTTCATGCTTTAAACATGTCTATATCAGGTAATAATACATTGTCGCAGAATATATACAAACATTTCAAATAATTCAATAGAACATTTGACAGATGAATCTCTCTTAGAGACAATATGTTTGCATTTTGTACACAAAGTAGATCCTTGTACACAAGTATATTTTGCTATTGTAATAAATCAATGCAAAAGATCAGTCATATGAGCACCATATAACATATAAGAAAGTTGTTGTTTTCTTCTTCACGTGTTTTTACCATTCAGGTTTAAGGAAGTCTATACAGACTTGAATAGCACACTGATACCCTGCTATAGGTTTGCAAGTATAACAGTACAGATAACCTTTTCATTCAAGAGAAAGGCCAGAGAGTCAATGGACGCCCTCAGATACCAAAGACCCCATTCATCAGTTGTAAACTCACTGCTACGGCGGCATCGTATAGTTGTTGTGCGTACATGCCTGCAGAAAGTCTCCTCACCGAACTACAACTCACTTAAGCGCTGCTTGCCATTCCCAAACACAATAAGAGGTTGCGATTGGTTGTTGTATGTTAGCACCTTTCGGCAAGGCTGTGTTTGTGAATTGATAACAACATACACACATGGTGAAGCTGTGTCAATCAGGTCGTTAAAATAAATAAAAGCAAAGCTAGCACTGGGCCAGGCTGTGCTTGATGATCTCGCGGGACTGTGGCGGGATCCTGTCGGGGAACAGCACCTGGAACTCCACCACCAAGTCGCCTCGCTGGGACGGGCTCTTGGGCATGGGCAGACCTTCGCCCCTTAGCCGCCGCACGGCACCTGGTTTGATAACATCGCTGCATGGGAGAGGCATCATCCGGTTGTCAAGTGTTGGGACGTTTACTGTGCAGCCGCAGAGCGCCTGGAAGGAAACAAAAAGGAAGAGGAAAGTTAGTTCTGTAGACCTGTTATATTTAGAACAGGTTTCATAATGCTTCCTGAGTGGCCTCCTTATGACTGGAATGAAGCATACTTGGAAAGAAATCAATTAAAAGCCTGATCTTTAAAAGTGTCAAGTTACGTAACGGATAAATATGGAGCGTCTGTCTTTCTGAAATCTTAACGATTTTCTGTGTTACGCAACAAACGGGTGTTACAGATGTTATAATCGCTGCTCTAGTTTACAGGCTGTGTGTGGGAGTTAAGTGCTTTAGTGACTGAAGGGAGCCATAGAAAGATGGAGCTCTTTGAAATGCCACTCTGTGTGACTGCTACCCTACTAATCTGTGTGTGGGTTGGTAGAAGTGAGAGCCAGAGATGGGAGCGAGCCAAAAAAGCTGCCTCTCTTGCCTGCCGTGTAGAGGCAGAGGAGTCTGCAGCACACATCGTAGCTGAGAGAGAGTGAAGTGTGATTCGCGGGGGCCGTCAGTGCTGAGGCTAAATTTAGCTGCTGCTCTCTCTCGCTCTGCAGGGGCCGATGAGGTAACCGAGGCGTTGGCAGGCTGCTGCTGCTGGTGTTCTGTTAGTGGGGGTCTGTCAGCCCATTGTAAACTGGGGGGCTCAGATGCCCGTTAACAAAACACCGTGTTCCGTCTTAATCAAAGATATCACCCTCCCGGAATTTGGCAGATATCGAAGCTTCTGGCTTATTGATGCTTATTTCAGTAATCGATTTTCTCCGGTATTTTCGGAGAATGCATCATTCAGCGGTTACGTAAAGGATAAGAAGTGGTGTTAGTCTGTCTCTGAGTAGGTGTACTATACGCGGTTGGCAATTACACAGTAATGTATATCTGGACCGTCATATGAAGCGTTCATTATGGGTTTCATAATGAATCAGGCCTTTGTAGGAGTCAAACTCTAAAACATTAACCCTGACATAAATGCACCAAACTCACCTCCTTGAGGGTGATCTGCGCCGTGAAGACGATGTTGGAGCCCTCTCTCTTGTACTGCGTGTGCTCCTTGTCCCTGAGAATGAAGGTGATGTCGGCGGGGGTGTTGTTGGGCGTCTCGTCTCCCTCCCTGGGGAAGGTGATCTTGGTCCCCGCTTTCCACCCTTTCTTCACCACCACGTTCAGCACCTTTTCCTCCGATCGCAGGCTGCGGCCGTCGGGGTTGAGGCGGCTGCGGGTGATCTTCACGTGCTTGGTGCAGCCTTGCATCACCTCCTCGAGGGTCACCAGCAGATCGTGCACCACCTCGTCCCCCTGGAGCCGCCGCTGGCCTCGGCGCAGGCCGCCCTCGCAGCCGGAGAACCCGCCCACGTGGCTGAAGGGGAACCGTCTGAACGGGTTGAAGAGGTCGTCTTCGCTGTCGGCGTCGTTGCCGAAGAAGATGTCGAAGTGGTCGGAGCCGTGGAAGAAGGAGGAGAAGGTGGCGTGGGGGTCGGTGTGGAAATTATTGCGAAAAACTTTGCCTTGGCCGGCCATTGACATTCCATTTTTAAGACCTAAAAAACACAAAGAAAGAAAGAAACTCATTAAAATCTGCAGATTTTTATGGTGCTTCATTCTGATATTGGTGCATCTTTTATGCAAATTTCTGCCTCTCCCTCCAGAAGGTTTACTAAATGCAGGAGTTTGCAGTAAAATTCTTACATTGCTGAATAATTTATCAGCCCCACAGCGGTTTTCGCTGCACATGTTATGCTGCTTTAATAGGGCTGGACGTGTTTTAGTCATGATCCTCCCACTGCACATCAGTATTTAGCCTTAATGAAGACACAAATACTTAATGCACCAGCCTATGCTCCAGTAATTAGCCAAATGCCTATTTGAGCTATGTGTCTCACTCTCACCTTCTTCTCCAAACTGGTCGTAGATGCTTCTCTTCTTGGGGTCAGTCAGGATCTCGTAGGCCTCTGCGATCTCTTTGAACTTGTCCTCTGCGTCCGCATCGCTGTTCTTGTCCGGGTGGAACTTGAGAGCCATCTTTCTGTAGGCCTTCTTGAGCTCGTCTTCGTTGGATTCGAGGGAGACACCCAGGACTTTGTAGAAGTCCTTGCCGGTGGGTTTGATGGCCAGGCAGGGCGTGTCTTGCTCAGACTTGGTGCTTTCCTGTGGAAACGAGAACAATCAGGCATTAGGTTTGTCACAAAACCTGGTCAAATAAGGCACTTTTTGTTGCATATTAATTTGACATCTCATAGTGGCAATGGTGCATGCTGCATGAATGAATAACTAATGAGTAAATTCAAATATCCATCCCCTAGAATACTAAACAGTATGGTTCATGTATTGGACATCCTCCACACCAATATGCTGCACACACAGTATAGATTAATATGCAGAAAATCCTGCAAAGACTCTCTCTGGGAAAACACCCGTATCTCTGCTGCTGTGCAACTGCATATCCATGCATTTGTATAGGCTGTTGTACAACACAACGAGAGAGGGGGGACATATTTCCCCCAACGACCGAGATTCTGTGCAGCGATTGGCTGAGCGCAAATCGGCGAATCTTGCATTTTGAATGAATCCACAGCAACAGACAATGATTGATGCTGCTACAGAGAATTTACTAATATGAATTAAGCTTAAGTATAGCACTGTATATAACCTATTATAATTTGAGTATTTGATGATTTATTTATCTAACAAAGGACAAGAAGGTGAAAAACTCAAAAAAATGTACTTACCGCTGATGATGATCCTGAGCTGTCACCTCTGTGCATAACTCGCACTTTGCACTTGACATTGACATTTTTGTGCTTCATACCGAACTGAGTCCAGATAAGAACCATGGTGGTTGGTAGTAAGTGAGTTTTTTGGGGCTAAGTGTCGCTGTCCTGGTGCTGAAATGGCTCCGGTGCGTCCTGTCTGAGCTCTCCTCGGCTTTCTGTTAAATAGCACCGCGGCAGCTCCTTTACTATCCACTCTCCCGCCCACGCAGCGTGACCGAGCTTTCCCCGGATCCGCCCATTTCCTCACGCGCAGCAGGGGATGCCGGTGTCCTCACATTGCCCGGTGGAAAGCTATTGGTGCTCCGGCGATGATCACGCGGATGTTGCAGCCTCCTTCTCCATCTCGAGACTTGTTTCCGGAGTTCTTGGAGACAGAGCCGAGCAGACAGTCACGACACATTACAGATAGTTTTTTTCTCTCTCTCTCTCTCCACACAGACTGAACAGAATAACCAGACATGCAGTTAAAATATTCTGCTGGTTTTCCAGACAAACTCCAGACAGTCACATGCTCAGTGTAATCAAATTACTTTTCATGTCCATTTTGCACGCGCGTTTTAAACATTAAGGCTATTTAACTTTGCTGTGGATGAGAGAATGCAGGGGTATATTTTTGTGGGATATTTTAGAATAGCTATATTTATAATTCTGCACTGAGGTGTGAAGGAGCATACTCAGGTTAGGCTATATGATCAATTAGTGTTAACATAGTGTCGATACAATAACACCTATACAGTTTAATGCAATTCAAAGAAATAGCATGCAGCAGTGGAAGAAGTATTCAGATATTTTTACTGAAACAGTAAATACATGTAAAAATGGCCTACTCCATTAGAAGTAAAAGTCAAAAAGCACATATTGTCAACCAGATGTAGGCTGCTTAGGCCTTGTTCAGACTGCCAGCCCAAATCAGTTTCATATCCAGATTGTATCCAGATTGATTTTAGAAAGTCTGGACAGCAAAAACCACATGCAATGTGATTTTTGCAAATGAGATTCAAACCACATTTGGAGGTGGTTTGAAATCTGATTCCAATCAAAGCTGCGTCACAGCGTATAGCTGTCCCCTTTATTAAAGTGTAAGAAATATTACATACATTTTATCTTCATATCAGAATTGTATTTTCACTTGTGGGGTTTCCAGAAAAGTAATACATTCTGCTAAAAAGAAATCGTCAAAATCGTACCGTTTTCGCTACTGGCGCCTACTTCGTTACCGTGGCAACCCATGCAGATAGCTTGGTGATGCCTGGACACACAAATCTAATCTGATCACTTGCAAATAAGAGTGCGGACAGTCTGTCTAAAAGATCTGATTTGAGGAACACATCAGATTTGCCTGCAGTCTGAACGTAGCCTTAAAGTACCAAAAGTAAAGTACTCTTTTTGCAGGAACATGGCACAGTAAGTGATTATCACATATGACATTATTAGATTGTTAATAGGGATGCATCAAATGTGCAAGCAGTACCTCAAAATTGTACTTAAGTATTGTACTTAAGTAAACGTAGTTACTTTCCACCACTGAATAGCACAGCAAAAGATACAACCTTGATTTTAAGGCCCCTTCTTTGTTCTGGTGTTGTATTGGATTGCATTGTATTTCCACTTCCCTAAATATAAATAAGGGGTGGGGGAGGAAAAATGTGCACTTTATAATTTAACACAATCCAAAACAAAAGTGCAGCAAATTACAACCTTAAAATGTCAATTAAATGACACTCTAAAATGTGTCCAGTTTTATTAGCTGTAGCTGAAATTAACTTGGAGCCAAACTGTTCTGTTAATGGAGTTTCACTGAAAAGGTCAATACGCTTTACAGAGGCTGGATTTATTGAATGGTTTCTGTATCCATTAGATTGTGCAGGTGTGCATGTAAATGCATCCACCCCCGTAGTTCTGCATAGTAATTATGTATAGTGCTAGACGACCAATGCAAATGAGCCATTTAATCGGTAACAGCTGTAGAAGCAAAGGGCAGCTTCACGTTATGTAACTGAAATGTGTTAAAAACCTTGTGTTCTTTGGTAAGTGTTCAGATATCTTTCTCCTGTGAAAATTCAAGATATCACCTCAAAATCATGTTGACTGACTGAAGGATGCTGAATGTCTCGCCAGAAAGAGAGAGTCTGATGAGAACATAATAATAAGGGATTATATAATAAGGGCTTGTATGAAAATTATTGGGGTAAGAGAGGGGTTGACCCATATATTTGACTTTTTAAAAAGCAAGACCCTTTGCCCTAATAACTTCGCCCTCTTTCCAAGTTAAATATGTGAATGGAACAATATTTTTTACAAAGCCCAAATCGCACATTAGGGATGGAATTAGCAATTGCCAAAAACATTTAAAAAATGTGCTTCCTTTTGGGGTTGAGTTGTAATGAACGTGCATTATATGATAGGATAACTCTATATGAAACATTTAACTTTACCTCACTTCTGTCATGATGCAGAATAAAGTGAAGGCGACTGTTGGGTAAAAAAGACATTCTGTATATAAATAATCCCTATTAATTATTAAGATTGTTCTACTAGTTATATTTATACTGTAGTTAGATATCCTCAAAATGCACCTTTATGGTCCATGGTGCACACAAAAGGCATTACTTTTTAACTATTTTGATGTAAGACTTTTTTCAATAAAACTCACAAGAACTAGAATTAGCACCTTGCAGTTGTTTGCCTCCACCAACCAGTCAAGTTGCAGTTTATATCCATGTCTGTCCTGACTCATATAAAATATGTAGTGAAGACTTTGTGTTATTTTTTGGGCAAAATGGAAGTTTTCACTATTGTCATGTATGACTCCAAGTCCTAGACTTTATTGTGATATCCTCGGTTGTAATTTATGATGGTGTATGTATGTTTTTATGTACTTTTTTACAATCGAATAAACTAAACTAAACTAAATCCAGTGAATAGTTTCCCATCAGACACATGCTGTCTTCACTTAGAGATTATTTTTTACAGAGGACTGATGGAGAGCTTTGTCACATGGTGCAATGACAAACAGTAGACAATGCGTCAAATAATGATGCTTCTGCAAAGAAGCTACACATTCTAAAATGTGGATGCTTCACATACCTTCCTCCCGGCAGCAAAGAAGATCTAAACGATCACCACAGTTTCAAGGTGGGCACCCAAGATTAGTGTCACCTATTCAGTATCTGACCAAATATGAAATATGGTCACAGTTTCCCCTTCTGCTCCTGAGTTATGGTGTTGAATAATGGCCAGAAAAGAGTTTTTGAAGTTGATGTCACAGTGAAGTTGACCTTTGACCTTTTGGGTATAAAATGTCATCACTACATCATTTTATCCTATTAGACATTTGAATGAAATTTTGTCACAATTAGTGCATGAATCCTTGAGTTATGGCCCAAAATGTGTTTTGTGAAGTCACAGTGACCTTAGTAGCCAGACCTATCTCCACAGAGCTGGAGGGAAGTCTGGATTCAGTGCATTTTTGCTCCCTGGCCTATTTAAATTTCAAACCAATCACAATCATCCAGACACAGTGATGGTGCATCTGCAAGATAGCATTGGGAGGGAACTTGTTTTGTAGGAACATCTATACAAAAATGTTGTAAACATATTCTTTGTAGATCTTTACAATCATTCACCGAAATAACAGAGCAGGCCTGCCTCGTGATCCAAATGTTCAAAACTTGTCATTTTCAGCGTGATGGTTGATAACTCAGAGTTTGTTGTTTCCTGTAGCGAAGGGACTTTGAGAACAGGAACACAGACTTCCTGTCTCCGGGCAGATTTCACGGAAACAACAATAGACTGTATAAAATATGGAAGTGGTCTTCGTGACGTCACCTATTTCTGAAGAGCTGTTGTTTGTTGGCAGTGCCTGGCATCACATAACTAAAATGGACAAAGAGGTGGAGCATGGATGGAGCTGAGGCTAGCCACCTGTGATGGCACCCACCTGTCACTCAAAGTGGCCACGCCCTTAATTATGCATAACTTAAGCCTTAATATAATTTAAATGGGTGAGTTATACAAAAATCCACCCCCTGTACAGTTGTCATGAACGGGGAAATCAACTATAGAGAACCGCTTATTGTACCAGGCTGTAAAACATGTTTATTTCTGTTGTAAAGTAGGGCATTTTATGGGGGTCTTTGGGGATTAACTCGCTTTTTAGAGACAACCTCAAGTGGAACTGCAGTTTTTGGCTCTTCGCTTAGGCCTCATTTTTCAGCCCTGGAGTTTTGCCGCATGATGTCAACATGCTCACAATGACAATGCTGACATGTCGATGTTTAGAAGGTATAGTGTCAGTCTCAGTCTAACATTTGCTAATTAGCACTACAAAGTGCAGCTGAGGCTGATGGGAATGTCATTAGTTTAGCAGGTATTTGGCAACAAACCAAACTCCTGAGCAAATTTTAATTTGGACTTGATTATGGCACTAGAGAAAAAAAAATATCAGGGAATCACATTATGAATGCTTGTACCAAATTTGATGGCAATCCATCCAACAGTTGTGAGGATATTTCACTCAAAAACACGAATGTCAAACTCATGGTCGTGCTATAGAAAGTGTCAGGGGATCACCAAAGTCTGTACGATTCATCACCTGGGGGAATGTTTGTACAAAATGTCATGGCAATCCATCCGATATTTGCTGAGATATTTCAGTCTGGACCAAAGTAGTCATGGGCAGACAGATGGACATTGCCGTAGAGCCATGCATGTGAATGAATGACCCAGAAGATCAATCGACTGATCAATGTATCATCAGTCAAAAACAGGAGGTATGCTCAGATTTACCAAAGTTTTGTGTCCTTCTCCAAAGTTGTTTTAAAATATTACAGATCGTGCAGGAGAGAGAGAGAGAGAGGTGTTTTTTTTTTTATTCATACCAAAACACAGCTGCAGATAACAATATCATTCATCAATCCCGCAATCATGATAGAGAATTTCTGCCTAAGTGAACGTCTGGCATTCGGGTTTTACAAGCCAGTGAGAAGGTGGCAGCCGACTAAAAATAGCCCTGCAGCAGGGTCTCATAAATGGGAAGGAGAAACAGTAAAGGGGAACGAAAAGAAAAACACGCACACGGCCAAGTGGTGATTTCATTTCCCTACCTGTCATAACGCGGCTAAATAACTCTGGTCAGGGTATTACACGCGCTGGGCTCGCTGGCTCTGAACAGCAATCCCATGCAGGTGGGAAATGAGTAGGAGGAAAAGAGGGGGGGAAGGAAAGCGATAAGAGGGGGAGAGAGAGAGAGAGGGTGAGGGAAACAAAAATGGAGAGTATAGGGGTGGGGAGATTGATAGACCAAGAAGTGGAGGCGGAGAAGAAGTGAAAAAGAGGCAGAAAAAGGGCATGGACAGGAACAGGAGAGAGATGGAGAAACAGAGAGCGGAGGAGACAAGTCTTAATGAGAAAAAGAAGGATGGAAATGGGACATGGGATCGGAATGGCTGAAGGAACAGGAGGCAGTCCTGCTGTGTGTGCTCTTAGATGAGCGTGTGCGCACGCGCACACACACACACAGACACACACACACACACACAGAGTGCATCCCAGTGAGGTACACTCTGGCAGATGGAATTACACACTCCTATAACTCTGTAACTGTCCTGGAACACACACAAAAGGGGACAGTTGACTTTCTGAAGCGAGAGTTCTCTGGGCAAGGTTACTTTCTCAGCAAGTTTACAGTCTCTGTTTCTCCCTCTCTTTCCTTCACACACACACACGCACACGGACACACGCACATACAGAAACAGAGAGCCAAACAGAGATAAATAGAAATACTCTTTTGGTGATTCCAATCTGCACCATATTGCACAGTGTGTGACAAACTGCAGTGGTCTCCTGCCAAGGGAAGGATAGAGACTGTGTGTGTGTGTGAGACAGTGGAAGGGAGAGAGAGGTGTAGAATAGAAGGTGTGGGAGGGAATAAAGGAGGGGGGAGAGAGAGAGAGAGAGAGAGAGAGAGAGAGATTGCAGAGACATCCAAGAGAAAGAAAAAGGAGGAAATGTATTTGTGCCAAAGCAGAGACGGGACAGGACACTGTTTGCTAATAAATGACAGCATTAGAGTGACAGTCATTAAAATCTGTGCACACAATGGGCAGCGCAGGTATTATACTTAGAGGTTTCCCAGCCATCCAGCCAGGATACGAGTGCATGATCTGAGTATATTTAGGCTTCAAGGACACTTGATTGAAGTCATAAAAATGAAAGATGACTTGTTGGAACGGAGTCACTGCGGAATCTCTCCCTCAACTTCTCATCCCCTCCCTCTCCTCCTGCCACGATCCTTCTCTTTTCCCCCCCTCTCTCCCTCTCTCCTCTGCGGACGCTTTATCCTGCCAAAACAGTGCCGTCGTCCCTAACCCACAGAGGTAGAGGCAGGGATAATTGAAAAAGTTCTCATGCTGGGAGTTAAGCAAAAGCAGATAAGGAGAGAAGTTGGATGTTAGCTGCACAACAAATATACAGGAATAATGTGATGGGTCGGTGAGAGTGTTTGCAGGGAGACGGGGGGGGGGAGGAAACGGAGGAAGAGAGACGGTTTCTGTCCGGAGTGAAAGAAAGAGAGAAAAAAAAAAGAGTAAGCAGTAAATGGAGAGTTTGTGTGTGGTAACAGGGTGAGGGAGGGAGAGGCAGAGAGAATGAAAGCTTTATCTTATCTACTTTAGCCATCGCTACTGTCCACTGGCTCAGAGTATAATACCCACTTATGCAAATACATCCACATCTCTGCTCCCCTGATACTGCGGAAGCTCTAACAACATTTTAACAAAGTGTGTTTTTGTGTGGGCTTGTGTGTAAATTTTTCTACGCTCGTCATCTCAATGCTCCTCCCGGGTCCGTGTGTGTGTGTGTGTGTGTGTGTGTGTGTGTGTGTGTGTGTGTGTGTGTAGTTGTGTGTGCAGGAAAGTGCTGTGCCAGGAGGAAAGACACCAGCATCCCCACCCCTCTCTCTGCCCATCGCTCCAGCCATCCATCCACGGCTCGCTTCCCTTCATCCCTCATTCCCTCTGCCTGCCTCCGCACTCCCTGTCCCTTTCTTTTTCCTTCCATCTTTCTTTTCCTCAATCCCTCCCTGCCCTCTTCTCCCCCTCCTCTCTCCCCTTCCCTCCTTCAGTCACTGCCTTTGTCTTTTCACGGCCACCTCAAATGGCTTCAGATCAATCAAAGGCACTCAACGGAGTTTGTTAGCGAGCCACTGTTGTGGGAGAATGAAGCCATGCACCCAGGGGTCTGCAGGCCCTCATAATTAAATAGCTGGAGGACTGAATGCTTTCCGCCCGGAGGACCTCCTACACTCTCCGCTGACAATCTACCTCCAAGCGATTTGTGCAAAACTAATCACTTAGGCTTGTGCAATCTCAGCCATGCTATAGAGAGACAACCAGCAATATTATTAGGTTTTTAGAAAAATATCCACTGTTAATAAATGCTCTCTGAGAAGCAGCTGATGCTGATTTGAAAGCAGGGTTAACCCACTGTTTGCCTGCGGAATGGAGGTATGCAGATGAAATCAACATTCGATGGGATGGACCGCTCAGGTCCAGGACCCGTCAATCACAAACTGATTTACGTAAAGCAGGAAAATAAGTTGTGTGTGCTGCGATCAATATCTCATCCTTTAAGTGCCAGCAAGGAATTACAACTGAGCAGCACTCCTTAGTGTACAGTTTGACCTGTGTATAGTACACTCACACGTACAAGCATGCTGTTTCTTAACGCACAACAGACCTGAATTGGATTATTAAATGTGAACGATTTTTAATCCCTCATGATGTAGTTTTAAGTTTTGCTTTCAGCAACTAAGCCTACATACACACTGCTACATTTTTGAAAGCAATCTCTGTCCTCATGAGCATTTTAGCACCATTTCAGAACAAATCTCCATCCATACTAACACGCCTGAAAATGCACAGTACAAACCATTCAAGGCATGCACATGCTGGTGTGAGCTGATAACGTCACTGGACATGGGAAGTGTTGCAAATCGCTCAAATCATCGATTGCATTTTGCGCATGTAGGCAGTAGTAGCATTATAAAATGCAGAATTTAACTGCACAACAGCTGCTAGCACAGACAGCAAGGTCAGCAACGCCTGTAATTTCTTATCATGTTGAATTAACCACTGGTCAAAGCTGATGCTGTTTGTTTTCTCCTGGAAAAGGGTCACATGACAGAGGTATGACGAATCAGGGAAGGACGTCGTGACTGATTAGACCCAATCAGGAAGCAAAGGTCAGAGTCTGTGTCATTGTTTCCAAAGGTCTCCATTTCTGCCTGTCCAGAAACTAAAACACAACGACGAAGTCTTCAAACTAAAAACGGGGTCAGTAGTAGGGTCGATAAGAACCGGAAAAATTCAACAGTCAACAGCGTTTCTAAACATCTCTGTTTTAGGGTCTCGGAAATGCCAAAGTACTGTAGAAGCTAGGCGTAAACATAGCAAAAGATGTGCATTTTAAAACCAAAACGTATTAGTGTGGATCTAGCCTATTTTTTATATACAGTTTTTGTTTTTATATCAACAATGGATCAAATTACTATGAGAAAGTTTATTCATAGTGACAAAGCCATATAATTATCACTTTTTAACTCATTGTTTTGGTTTTCAGGACCACACTCAGCTGTTTTTAGCAAGAGGTCTTATAAACTAACTGTACGTTACTTGCCCAACACCAAACAACAGAGACAAAGTTAGCAACTAGCTGGCGAACATTAATGGAGCGTCTAGCAGCTAAAGAGACACATATTTGTCTCAGGAGTTGGTGGAGACCAAAACAGACCAAAAAGAAGAGTGAATATTGGACTTTCATCTGTCAGGTAGCAGAAACATGACTCCAGATGAATGCTAATGTTGCTCAGTGTCTGCTGGATGGGTAAATATGCTCGATGTCGACCATAACAACTTTATAAGATGAGAATACAGCAACATTGTGTTTTCAGCTTGTTGTGCTGCCCCGAATGACAAAAAAATCAATTAATGCAGCTAGAAAAAGGAAAAATCTCAATTTACATTCACTGAACTCAAGTTTTGCCAGATGTGATACAAAATCTGTTGCACTCTGCGCTCTGTGAATTGAGGTATTTCACCAACTTGGAACCTGATCCAACCCAACCTTTTGCAACAGATGGAAGACAGGACTGGATAGTACACACTTCTAAAAACACACAGACCAGACAAAGCCGTTTTCACATCTAACACTATGACAAAAGACACACATGCCCACAAACAGTAATATTGGCAGAGGCCCGCCGCTGCTGGGAAAGCCTTGGCAGTCGACCTGTAGCCCAGCACTGCTCTTGTCATGACGGTCTGATTGAGACTGACGGAGAATGGACAGAGAACTGGAATGGACCGACTGGGCACGTCCTGGTTTATCATCAGGCATTCTTTAACCAGAGCTGACAAGGCTGCCAATGAATGCTGCAACTGTAGTACGCTGCCATTTTGAAAATTAGCACTATTAAACAAAGTCTGGGAGTGACTGCCGCTGCTATGTCCAAAACAATGATTGCTTTGCTGAGTCATAAGCTTTGCTTTGTTTCTGCCAAAAAACAAACAAGCTAAAAAATAAATCACACCATAGCTGGATAATCATGTACACTAGTGGCCGGATGAGAGGAAGTCTCGAGTCTCCCAGTTGACTTACATGTAAAACCCGACTATTTATTCAGTTGGAGCAAAAATGTAACAAATGTTCAAAGCATGAAACAATATTTTTAATGCTTAGTGTTTAATGCGTTTTTCATTGCCAGCTAGAGAATTGTGGGATGAGTATTCAACATTTAAGCTAGCCTGTCCCGAAGTAATAAATGTATAATGCGTTATATAACCTTGGCACAACAACGCTGTTTCATAGTGATTAAGTATTTTGGCAACTTCAAGCATGCAAGTGATTCATATTTATTGATAGCTAATGATATTCTAGCGTGGTGGCCTGGTTGCCCTTTTGGACATGGACAGAGGTGTGGATTTTATTCTGTTGTACAGGAGATTACTCTACATCCACAAAGTGCAAAAATGCATTCATTGAAAGCAGAAAAACTTTAGTTTTATACTTTCTTCACAAAGCTCAGCGTCGAAAAGGATGGAAAAAATATTTTTAGACACTGTGCTGAATGCCTTTTCTTGATGTCGACAGCTGGGTGAAGAAAGCCACGTGGGTGCAGCAGTTTCTTTCTATGGTTTCTAAATGTCTGTTACATTATTGCATGCTGTGGCAACCATCTTACATAGGAAATTCCATTGTTAAAGTTTAGATTTTAATCCACTCTTCTGATCTCAATTATAGACTGTATAAAAAAGATGGGACAGCCCCGGGTCTGAAAAATGAAGCCAATGCGGAAGTGCCTTAAACTGGCATTCTTTCTAATGACCAGCAGGGGGGTGACTCCACTGGCTGCAAACAGAAGTCCGGCTGAATACAAGTCAATGAGAAAATGAGCCGACTTCTCACTTGATTTATTACCTCAGTAAACATCTAATGAGTTTATGGTCTCAATTGCTAGTTTCAAGTCTTCTTCAATATATCATGATGTTCATTTAGTAAATTATGGTCTCATTTAGAGGAAAATAGACAATAAAGGAGGGGACGTTTTAGGGCGTGGTTACACGGTGACCTGTCAATCAGGATAGAGCAGTGATACTCAACTTACGGCCCGCGGGCCAAATCTGGCCCTCGATAGGGTGCCGGGTGACCTTCTGACCATTTTCTAATTAATAATTGAAATAAATGTATTAACACTGACATTTTTTTGTTTATATAAATCCATTAATCGTTTCGCCTATAAAATGTAAGAAAATTGTGAAAAATGTCCTTCCCAGTCCAAGGTGATGTTTTTAAACGTTAGATATTCAGTTTAATATGACATAAAACAGAGAAAACACAAAGTTATTCAGTTTAATATGATATAATATATAGGGGCTGAAAACTTTCAGACATGTTTGCATGAAAACTTAGTCTAATCAAGTAGTCGACTCATAGTTGCAGCTCTAATTAAATGGCATAAAACACGTGATTTATCAGACAGGCCATGTGTCAATCCTCGTGCCAAGTTAATTCCATTTTCAATTTTGTTCATTGCATTTGATAAATATTATTAATGTTTGTTTACTAACTAACCGCTGGCCTCCTCTCATTTTTCAAAAGTGTCCCCCGGGCAAAGCAAGTTGAGTAATTAAAATTAGATTAGATTAAAATAGCTGTGAAATTGTTTTTGGGTGTCGTCTGTGTTTTCGTCTTTGACCCTTTCAAATGCCAAACTCGACTTCTTCAAAGCGGTCAACAAACCTACGGGTGACGTCACTGCTGCTACGTCTGTTATCTTTTACAGTCTATGATCTCAAACTGAGTTATCTCTTCCCTATAGTTCAATTTTTATACCCGACAATTCTCTCTCAGCGGTCCTCACAAGCGAGCAGCATGAGAAAGATATCACCGTCCAACCATTTTGCCCAGCAGTCCTGCTTGAAAAGGACCTTTCAACCAAACCATTCCACCTGAATGCCTCAAGGCCAGTCCGTTCTGCCAGTGTGCCACCACTGAAAAAAAAAAAATAAACAGCAAAAACTGACATCAACCTGACATGCGCTCATAGTCCACTCAACTGCTCATGAACAGAAAAACAAACATTGCCACCCAGCCGTTTTACCTAAAAAAAATTCTATGCTCGTCCATTCCCTTTTCCTCAATTAAAAACTCTTCACCGCTCGGTTTTCCTCGCCTGAGGTAGTTCAAGAATTATTGATTCTGCTCAATTCTGTTCTGCTTTCTGGCTGCAACAGCACCAGAAACATTCGTGTTTCTCATACAATATCAATATCAACAACCCAAGAACCCGACAAAGGACATAGGTTGGGAAGATCAATGCAGCCGATAGACCGGTTGGCATTCAGCCATCAAGGTAACGTACTCTTCTCTGAGACAAAAGTGATTTGTTTGATTCATGCCATTTGTCATAGATATCTTCTTCTTTCAAAATAGTCCGTCTTGGTCGTATCTTTAAAAGTGTTATGAATAATTGTACTTTTACGATGTTCTTTCCTTCTCCTTTAAAAAGGAAGTGAAGGAGGGATGGATGCAAGATATATGCACGCTACTGACCTGAATTATAGTGAAATATTGCTCCGCTCTCTTGCGTGACTTGGCATGAGATAAGTGCTACAGGGACAACGCTTTGCGCTATCTGCAGGACGGTCTGTCCTCTGCATGAAGGGCAATGAGGAAGGAAAATTGATCATATCCCATTTCTCTTCTCTCGATCACACTTTTTTACCCTTTATTTCTCTGCCTCATTTTTTCTTTTTGTGTCACCACACCCTTTAGCTCTCATTTATTGTCTCCTTGCCTAATTCACTCATCCATTGCCTTCAATCCTCTCCCCTTCAAATCTCTTTCCCTGCTATCCGTCTGCATCTCGTAGTGACTCCATCAGTTGTACCGTGTCTCCTTCGAGCCCATAAAGAGTGTTTATGTGTTAGATGTTGTGCATATGAATATCGGATCGTCTCGATGTTTCCCCTGCAACAGCAGTCAGCCTGGGATATCACTCAGGATTTATCAGTCTGCTCCGCTTTATGGAGGAAGCTCGAACATGGAGGTCAATACAGAAAGAGAGAGAGACGGGGAGAGATGGAGAGAGAGACAGAGACAGAGACAGAGAGAGAGAGAGAGAGAGAGAGAGAACTGAAACAAGACCCCCCAACAAATGACAACTGTTGTGTGCATGATGGATGCTCCCGGATACAATCTGACTGAGTGTGTGTATCCATGCATGTGTGGGGTAGAGCTGTGATCGTCATGTCTGAGTGTGTGAAAGTGTCTATTTCACTGTGTTTTGCATACAGGTCCGTGTGTGTGTGTGTGTGTGTGTGTGTGTGTGTTTGCATCAACAGTTGGGCTGCACAATATATCATTTTTTTATCGTCATCGCAATACTTTCGCAATAAACACATCGTGAAAGACACTCAGGGATTTTTTGAGTTAGTTGAAAGATAGTATCAGTAGAAAACTGCTCTTT
>JAOVVB010276144.1:0-13983 GCA_028570985.1 Heterobranchus longifilis | reverse complement strand
CAACGTTTCAGCACTAGACCAAACCAAAAAAAAAAAGATTTTGTTTGCCTGATGAAGCTCAAGTACCGAAATGTTGCAAATAAATGTTTCTTTTTTGTGCGGGAGACTTTTTTAAACTTTTGACCTGTTTGTCCCTGTCCTACGCACCAGTCTCATGAAATAGTTTTCTTCAGTTCTAAGAAAGAAAAAGTCTAAACTCTCTGATTCCAGCTTCTTAAATGTGATAAGATGTGATGTGAATATTTTCTTGAGTTGTGCACAAAACAAGAGGATGTCATATTGGGTTTTGGAAAAAACACAGATTCTCTGACCTTTTATAAAACGAACAACTAACTGATGAATCGAGAAAATAATCAGATTAATCAACAATGAAATCGCTAGTTGCAGCCCTACCTCCGGTAGAATGCAGTCTGTCCTTCGCCCAGATGTCCCCAGAGGGTTTGGGAGCCATGGGAGGGCCCCTCTGCTGCGGCTGCAGAGGGTACGGAGGTGCTTGATTACGGTTGGAGTAGTTGGTGTTGGCTAGTGAGTGAGGAGGAGGAGGGAGGTAGCCTTGGTGCTCCGGGGGCATGGGCGTCCTCTGGGCCCAGAGGCCCTCTTTCGGCATGGCACTGCTTGTGTACTGTATGTTGTACTGAGGAGGAGGGAGGCCCATGGCCATGCTGGAGGAGACGGGATATCTGCCGGTGCTGACGGCGGGCTTAGAGGAGGAGAGCAGGTCCGAGGAGGAGGCGGAGGAGCCGGGGTAAATCTGCAGAGTCTGATCGTTGAGTAACTGACTGGCCGACTTGCTCCGGACGATGCTCTGGCCCTGAGCTCCCGGCCCCGGGCCGGCCCCCGCCATCCGAATCATCCCCGCTGTGTCATAGGACTCGTCATCCCCGTCAAAGGAGTACAGCTTCATCAGGCCTCCTGCTTCTATGTTGCTGACGCTGTGAGACTTCATCACCTGCGGGGGATGGCACCTTTTATCCGGAGACAGTTCCTCTGTGCTGCGAGACAGAGACATGTCACTGCTGGCTGTCACGCCTGTCGAGGCCACGTGCACCGCAGATGTCTCCACTCTCACGGCTTGGCTTTGGTTGCCCAGACTATCGATGCAGTCGCTGACCTGCTGCTGGTTTCCATTCAGAAAATGCTCCATATTGTCATTGCTAAAACCCTGCTGCTTGCCGTCCAAGTCCTCCCGCGTCAGCGAGCCATTCTTGGTTTTGTCCACGTCGTCCAGCTGCACCATGTTGTCGGTCGGCAGCTTGGACACGTTCATATTGATCTGGTCCCACTTGGTGTAGGTTTCGCCCATGCCGTTGTTGATTCCCTTCTCGATGAAGGCCAGCCTGGCTTCCATGGAGAGGTCGTAGTCGCCCATTTTCTCTGGAGGAGTCTGCTGGGTTTTCAAAAGGGCCTGAAGGGACGTTTCAGAGCCGTTACCGTTATGGAGGAGAGGGGTGGTGTCTTTAGGCTGGTTCATATTCTCGTCCTCTTGCCTAAAAAAAAAAAAAAAAGGAGGAAGAAGATGATCAAAGCAGCTCTCTTTCATTTAAGAAATATTGCAAAGGCACGGCTGTTTTTTATCCCAACAAAAGCTTGTACATGCGTTTATTTAAAAAATGATTAGAATACTGTAATGCTCTCTTCAAAAACAATCCATTGATAAACTACAATTAATTCAGAACTCTGCTGCCAGGCTTTTAACTAAAACAAGAGAGAGAGAGTCTTTTAGGATTGATTTTTATAGTTATTTTACTTATTTACAAGGCTCTGAATGCTTTGGGACCAGGCTACATTACTAATTCTTTGTCATTTTATAATCCTTCAAGGTCTCTTAGATCCTCTGCTTCCGTTTTTAAAAAAAATACAAACTATCACACAAAGAAGAAAATCAGCCTTTAACTATGCACCAAAACTATGGAACTCCCTACCCAAGAGATGCAAGCTCTGTGAACATTTTTAAACGACAACTGAAAACTTATTTATTCAGTATTGCCTTTCTTTTATTCTCATCTTTTACATGTTTTATTGTTCTTATGCTGTTTAATTTCTATCTTTCACATATTCTATTGTTCTTAGCACACCTGTTCTTGCTATTTGCTGTCTCTGTTGTTTGTTTTTCTATTTATTTACTTTCTTCACTTTATTGTAAAGCACTTTGTGCAACACCCCCTGTATGAAAGGTGCTATATAAATCAAGTTTATTAATTATTATTAAAACAAAAAAGGAGGTAAATCAGGTTTTTAATAGTCTCACATTGCCAGATCTATCTCCACAGCGCTGCATGGAGTTTTCATTCGCTCCGGCTTGTTTTTATTTATTTAAACCAATCACAATCGTCGAGTGGCGGAAGTCTCGGATGCAGCGACGGTGTCCTCGATCTACATGTACTGAACTTCATGAAAACGTATGTTGTGAGTGCGAAATGTTTTGTGCATAGCAGAGATGAGAGAGTGCAGGTCAGGCTATGTTTTTAATATCGACGTGAGGAACGTGAGGAAGACTCTCCTTTGTACGTTAACTGAGTGAAGAATTATACAAACCGGCTTTTTGGCAGGAAGGGCATCTTTGCCTCTCTCTCCGGCGTGCACAGAGAGTTGTCCTGACTGCTGTCTGTCGTCAGCGACACGGAGTCGGACATGCGTGACGGCGACGAACAGTTGCTGTTGTTCTGGTTGCTGTTGGCCACCGTGTCATCCAGCAGAGAGTCTGCGTCATCTGTCAAATCAGAAACATCACCGTTACTGTACTGTATGTAGACACTGTCACTTTGAATAATACATTTTAATCATTCAAACAAAACCTTTACCTTTTTTGTCCTTACTTAAAGTCACTACTTTAGGCTGGTTGATGGAGATCTCAATCAGAGGGGGTCTCATCTCTGCGATTTTCATCTCCTCCTCTTCATCAGACAGCTCCTCAGAATCCTGGAGACAAAAAAACAATCATTTTATTAAAGCTGCATTTCTTTTTGTTTGTGAAATTGTGAGGACTATAAACAACTGAGAGCACCTCCAGTGTGTCCTCGTGGTTCATCATGGAGCCCCCTGAAGATTTGAGAGGGACTTTCTGAGAGCTGTAAGACTCCGAAGTGTCTTTCGATTCTGTTGCAGAGGGGTTTGGGGAAAATGAGTTGGTAGATACTTGGGGCTCCGTGTCTGATGACGTGCCGTTAGGATAGGGAGCCTCAATCACCTGCAGAAAAACAGTACGGATGGTCAGTTATTTATTAAAAATGTTCCATTACTTGCATGTAGAATATGCAGTATGCGAGGTCTCCTCCTCCAAAACAAACGGACCCGGTGATCAACACTGGTAAGAACACTGATAGGTGTTTTCCCGATAACTTAAGATCCAGACATCCGATGACTAAAATCCTTCATCTGGCTAAAATATATATTTAAAAACGACCAACATCTAAAAACTGTAGCGTAAAAATGTCCAATGACCAAATGACCAAATTTAGCGAGCCGTTACCTTGAATAAAATTAAAGATTTCTCTGGTTTGAACACTGAAACATTTGGGATAATGTAAGTACACAAGTCAACTAAATATACAACACAGGTCTAGTTGTTTTTAGACATTTTAAATGCGTTAAAAAGTTACATATTATACCTTTAAAGGGGGACTAAATAGGGACCAGTGTTTATTTCCAAGTAAAATATCTCATGTAGCTGAAGCTGACCTTAACTCCCACATCCTGTACTCCAATGTGGTTCCTCTCAATTGGTTTGGCTTCTTTCCCCGACTCGTCGCTCGACTCGTCCTCCTTCAGCCTGTGAGCCACAGACTGGGCTGTTTTCACCATGTTCTTCAGCTCGTCTGGGTATGGTGTCGGGTAGCGCTTCAGGTTTCCCTCCTGGAAGAAGACAAATACCCACAAACTCACAAATAAAATCATCTGGCTGCAGTTTCGACAGAAACGGGACTTGGAGAGGTGAAATGTCACGGTTGAATGGGAATTACATGGAGAATACAATGCATTCAATATCATAAGCCTCTTTCAGGCATGCACTGCAACCCTGAAATTATCTAGACATTACCCGGAGGAGCTGTATGTGAGGATGCAAATGTCTAAATCATTCAGACCGCACATTAAAACAGACTTTTTCCTTCCAGCTCCCTCGTACAAAGTCTGTGAAATGTCCGACTGAGTCCATGTTTGAGAATTGGCAGCGAGCGAGTGGGCGTGTTGATGACATTTCTGTCATGCAGCTGGTGCAAAACCGGAAGAAAACAAACATTTGAGGGTGAAGAAGAAGGTTAATTTGCACGAAAATGTCAGACTGTCGTCAGGACCAACACCGAAACTGTCAGACAAATTCAAGGAATGGAAAGAGACTCTGTTGTTTAAGACCAAATTACAAACCTGCCTCCTGCACACTCTACCTGGGAGCCACCCCTCGCCTAAACCAGAGCTACATGTGTGGAATCTGGACCAGATTCTGCAGACATGCAGAGTTCAAATTGGGAAAAAGCTATATAGACACATTTCCCATAGATACAAAGATACTACTGACAGTAATGTGCCATTGACTTCAACAATATTTACTTTAAATTGTTGCAGAAAATGGGACACGAGGCACATTTTACACGAAAACATCAAAGTGAAGGTTGTATACTTGTGATCACAACAACATCCTTGCACTTTGGTAAACCACGTGTCACCACAGTCATTCTACTTTCCCCAGTTTGACACTAACCCGTGGGGGAGTTTCTCTCTCGTCTTTGTCCTCGTCACATTCGAAGGCCACCTGCGCGCGGTGCTTGCGCTGCTCCTCCCACAGAGCTGGATTGAAGCTCTCAGAGTCAGAGTTGGGAATGTCTGAAATAAAAGCAGAAACCAGGAGGAGGATAATGTGTTAGTTTGTAAGTCACCCCCCAGGTTGTGTTTAATTCATACAAGTCTGACTTTGACCACAAGATGGCGCAAAGACGACACGAGGAATGCCAACAAATTGAGGGAGCTGTGGAGGAACTTGAAATTCAGGAGTTAATCCCTGAAACTCAAACTGAACCATTCAGTAAAGAAGTCCTGCTACTTGGAATTGTTCTAATAAACTGACATAAAAAGCAAAAAAAGCAATCAATTCTTGCAGGATTTGCCTCCAACTTCAGCATAAATCAACCTGTAATTCCTACAGCAGACAAAATGATTGCTAAACATTACTTGGCAAAGAATATGCCAACACTTCAATGGCACATTTATGACGACTAAGCATTCAACTCATTCTCTGTCCTTCGCTGTCACTCCTGTGTGACTCCTCCTACACGTTGGGAAGGCAGAAGTGCATAAGGCCGTGATTATTACTCTGGAAATGATGTCATGGCAGTGCTGTGGCGACTGTGATGATACTGCTGTCAGCATCTTGCACTGGTGATCTGCTCTACATTGTGTAGTTTGCAAACAGATGTTTTGATACAGCTTTGCTGTTGTTAAACGTGACCCTCCATTGTTATAATTAATCAAGAATTGTCTCCGTTTTTTGGATTCTTCATTCACCGTGGAGGCATGCGAGAAAAATAATGTCTAAGAATTCAAGGCAACACAGGGTGAGCAATTTATATACAGATGTGATCATTTTGGGGGTGAAGTATTGCTTTAAGCTTTAAGGTGTGAATGTGATTCAGTCTGTGTGGTTTCCTGTGTTATAAAGGTCTTTACACATAGACACTTGGTGTATACAACATGCTTGCAAACTTCTGTCTACATTTTGATAAGAGGCTGACAGTTTTTTTTAACAGGTACATATTATTGCGTAGGAAATAGCTGATGTTGGCTCAGAATGAACTACAATAGACCATATAAAGACTCAGGTTGTCTACAATTGAACGCACCATACCAGAGACCAGAGTGTGAATGCACACAGTGGATAACATGAGTCACCTGGTGTGTGGCCGCAGTACCAACAAGTTGTAAAACAGAATTATTGCAGTCAGGTCATGACTTATTCCAGCTTCTCAGGAAAACACGAGGAAACAGATAAAGCTCTTTTGGAAAAAAAATCCCCAGTAGCTAACTGGGGAAAATGGCATGAAACAGATGGCAGGGAGATATCACACACAGAGCACAGAACCTACACACACACTCACTTGTTATGGGGTCATTTTCTCGTGGTGCACCACATCACTGACATTGTCCCAAAAATCAAGCAGCTGACTCGCTACCCTTTCAGTAGACTTAAGCAGATCTTGAACCACTAATTACTCCAGAGCTGAGACGCAACAGGGTCAGCACAAGCCGTCTGCTGTAATCGGAGACCAAACCAAACGAACAGATGCTTGACAAGAAGACGACGACTAGTGTTTCTTCTGCAGTTTTGGTCTCGGATAACGAGGTCCCTCATAAAATATGAATACAAGGAATCCTTGCAGGGCACCAATAAGACTGCTACAATAAAGATGGTAAGTGGTAGTCATGGTGCTGCTCCGAAGTTCAACATCAAAGTACATTTACTTCATCTCTCTGTCTCTCTGTCCGAGGAGCTGAGATAGCGGCAGGATAACCAGTCTTCAGCAGCTGATTGACACCAGAAATTTAGTTTTCATGTCGGGTCCATGAGAAGAAATCAACATGCAGTGTTTCTATCATTCATTGAATTTATTTCCCCCCCAGTGATCGCGACACACAGACTCACACTCAGACTGCTAATCAATCACTGGAGATCCGGTTAATAAGTTCAAAACACATATACAGCGGTATACAGCGGGAAATGTGTGCGATGTAAACAGCTGTCTCTGCAGAAAGGCTCCACAAACACACAAAAAATAGACTGCCAGCGGCGGCGGTATCACACAGATGGCAAATATACCGGCAGTCGCTGGTTTCTGGGCTGATGTGGCCAGTTGGAAAATTTTAACATATCACTCAACCCTACACCAAAACAATCTAGATTGATAAATAGCACTGCAGGTAAGAGGAAAACATGCATTTTTTAAAATATTTTTGGGGTAAACTGTCCCTTTAAATCTTTAATATCCAGCCCTGCTGCTAAGAAGTGATCTGTGAAAACGGGTCAGAAACATTTTGCAGTTTGAAACAGATTTATGCTCCGTTATAATCAGTCTCGTTGAGTACTCACAGTCCTCGGTCCTGGTTTGCTGGGGGAACATGTAGTTGGTCAGCACGGTTTTGTGTGTCTCTGGGTCCTCCTCTTTCTGGAGAGGGATCAGGGGCTTCGACTGTGGGAGACAAAAAGTAGGTTTGAGTGTGCTATCTGCAATCAACGGTGCTTTGTCCTGGTGTCCTCTGTGCCTCGCTGTGGCACGGCGAGGGAACTGGGCTGCAAGATCAGTACTTGAAAATACTTAAATCCAGTCGACTGGAGAACACATGGAGGGGAAACAAAACATCACAAATTGCACCAATTATGAAATGAATGTGGTTCCCCCCCAAATGTCCCACAGTTCTTTCCAGCTGAGTTTCTTCCTCTAATCTTCTCCAAAGTTTTGCCTCGTTTGACGGAGACTCAATTTAAGCACCTCCGGGTGCCTCTTCCCATCAACCACTCCTTGAAGACGCGAGTTTAATCTCAAAGATCAATGTCCCCTAAGGGCTCATCACCATCGTTAGACCTGCCCAAAGGTATCTCCTGTGTCTCAGTACTGCTGCTGCCTCTCCTGGGTTTCATTCCTGCCCTGCTCACACAACAGGTGCTGCACTCCACAATATAAGTAATTAAATCTTAGTTACAGACACATAGAACCTTTATAGTGTCACAACATGTTTTACAAGTCAATAAAGGCAAGGGAAATTATATTTTTTATACACGAAGACAACACAAAAACATCAATAAAAGGCATCTTTGCACAAACAGGATTCCAGACTCCATTAAAAAACAGTCGACACTGACAGAGCTCATGTCTACAGGAACGCCGTTTTGAGAGTCTGGGGGTAAAAGCTAAATGACCCCTGGTCCTTGGAGCCCTGGGGCCTCACTACAGAGGCTTGTCCTATCTTAACTTAAGTTACAAAGATAGGAAAAATACTATCTTCCTACAGAAGCAACTCATGGCAGTGTCCTATCTTATCTCTGACCTCCTATCTTATCTTCACTAAAGAAACTAAAGAAACTAAAGAACTAACTATAACTGAAATTCTTCAATCGGCACTCGTTCTGTCATGTCTGTATCTTTGATTGGAATTTACCGGTAGGATACTTGAGATGGACAAGCCATAATATCAGCATAACATCAAAAAAGAAAGATGAGAGAAAGACAGCCCAGAACAAAATGAAAATGTATTTATTAGTTCAATTAAAATTAATCGTCCTGGCAGTAGATATATCCCCATTAAAACGTGCTACGGGAAATTTAAAGCGCCATCATACGGTTTGATTAGTCTCTCAATCATTATATTTGGATGTTCATGTTGTTTTCAATCATCATCGTCAGTGCGACACAGACATTTCTGGCAGTTATTTGGAATTTAAGACAGGGTCTATGCCATCCTAACTTGGGAAATATCTACCAGTAAATTAGGACAGTTATAGTTAATAGCTACATTTCTATCCTCAGATAAGATTTTTTCCTAAATGCAGTTTGGAAACATGTTTCTGTAATACCAAATAATACCAATACCATCAGATAGGATTTCAGAATTAGGAAGGCCATGTAGTTTCTAGAGCTGCAACTAACAATTCATGTGCAGATTATTTTCTTGATTCATCGTTTTGTCTATAAAATGTCAGAAAATAGTGAAAAATGCCCGTCCATCCCTACTTTATTTTGCATTTAATAGGCAGCCGACAGCTCTGCATGACAGCTATTCTATAAATTGTTATGGCATTTGAACAGAGACTTAAAACGGATGAGAAAAGGGATGAATAATTGATTAATTGATTTTTAGAATGCGGTGAGAGTCAACAGACAGACTGTAATTTTTAAATATTTATAAGCCGGACAAAGCAAACTGAATCAATACACTCCTGCAGCGTCTTCTCCAACACTGCTCTGCTCCTCCGCTCAGCGCTCCCGCACAAAGCTACACTGTTGTGACAAAGTGGGACTCGGAGCCACTTCCTGACACATGAGCAGAGCAGACTCAAACGTTTCCACCTCTGATAGGCTTATCTCGTGTTCTGTCGAGGGCCACATTAGCCGAGGCAGACGTCCAAACTTCAAGCAACACAACTTGTCTGGTAGCCTTGATCTCTCTACGTCTGCTTTTAACTTACAGTTAGTTGCTGCTGCTGCTGCTGCTGCTGCTGCCTTTTCTCACAAACTCCTGTCATTCAGATCTGTGCCACAACACTTTTCAGGGTTTTTGAAAGGCTTTTCTTTAAAACTTTTCTTTAAAATGTAACTCTACCACACCCCCAGACCCAGACCCCTATCAGATGAACTCAAGTACCCCGTCACCAACACCACCCATCAGGTTCCAAATGTGCTCATGTGAAGTAATATTTAACACTGCTCACAATTCAATTCAATTCAACCTTTATTTATACTCTGAGGTTACGCTCATCAGTGGCGTCGAGGAAAACAGCAAAAAGGATAAAATAACGATAAAACAAATAACAAATAAACAAATAAAAACAGGATAAAATTAACTTTAAACTGTCCAGAGTTGGTGTGAGTGCATTCAAAGAGAATGGAGCACCAAAGGAAATAATATTTTTTTAATATATTTTCTTTCACTATATTGTTACAGTATTTAATCATACAATTAAACTGTCAATGTTTAGGTTAGTTTGGTCAAGTTTGCATTTGTACTACTCGTGGTAGAAGCTAAGACGTTCAGCTATTTCAACAATTTAGCCATTACTTTTAGCTAACGATTCCAACTGCATATTCATTACTTTTACAGGGTTCTCCAAGTTAAATGTAAGACTTTTTAAAGACCCTTTTAATACCACTTAGAATTACATTGAATGCCAACTTCACAGCAATACTGGCAAATGTATGAAGGATATAATGGAAATACATTTCCACCAGTCACACCAAACATTTTAGACATTTGACAGTTATTTATGACGTGACGGTATTTATTTTATCTTACAAAAAAAGACCTAAAAAAAAATGAAGACCTTTGTAAACAAAGTAAAATACTTTTAAGGCTTTTAGTTAGCTAACTATTTGAGCTGTATATTCATTATTTTTTTGCTACTTTTTATGCATTTGCAGATTACTTTTAGCTTACTGTTCAGACTTATCTTCTTTTCACACACTCTCAATCACAATACATTGTGTTTAAGTTACAGACGCCTCAATATATGTATATACTGTATATACTTTCTAATCAAATTGTACTTTGTTTCAAATTAGTTGAGCTACACCACGATATGTAGCAGAAGTACCCCCTAGATGTTTGTGAATCTCTGATCTACATTACCACACTACTGCCCTTTAAATAAGTATCAAAGTAAGGATTCATTAGGATCCTTACACTTTAAAATTGTAGAGTTCACGGTCTCACCGAGTCTGACCTGCGCTGCCATGTGGCACGTTTAGATCAAATGTCCTGGAAGTGGTTTCCTGAATTTTGAATGTGTTTTCCTGTGAGCGACTTGGCCTTGTTGGATTCATTTACAGCTGAATGTTGTGGAGAGTCACGCAACCCTGCTGCCATTACAACCTCTTTAGAGCGCATCGCAGTCTGACAGCCCGTGTGATTCATACATAATACATGTGATCTTACCTGATTTTCAGACAGCCACATCGCAGTCATCTGGCTCAGTTTAGTAAAACTGTAGGGAAGATTCCTCAACCTGCAGCAGAACAAAAACAACACTCAGTCATCCTGTACCAACAACCTTCAACACTCACAATCCCGATGCATCTGTCAAGGTTAATAAAAAATGTCTCTCAAAGGCATTGTGTAAGGTAAATGCAATGTGTGTGAAGGCCCACTGCAGAGTTCGGCTGTAGCCATATGTCAGTGCTTTGGGGTCGTGGCCAAAGTTATTCAGTGTGTTTGGCACAGAGCAGACAGAATGGAAAACCCCTCATTAAAACCTCAATCAGGCCTCAGCCTCCAAACCAACGCATTTTCATTCTGGCCAGACTTAAGACCCTTCGATCATGATGTTATAATTATCAGGTTATGTTTCAGAATGTGCATGTGCTAATTTAAGAGTGAGACCAAAACACACTCGTCAATTTGTGTCATTCATAGTGAAGCAATTAATGCAAGGCTGCAGGAATGCCTTTAAAAAGGCTGCTTTAAAAAAAAAAAAAAAAAAAAAAACCTGGGCTGCAACTAACAATTAGTTCATTGATTAATCTACTGATTTTCTATTAATTATTCTACTTAACTTTCATTCGACAAAAAAGTGACATCTACAAACAAACACAACCCATACAACAAAATGAAAAAAAAAACCCAAACAGCAACATTTAAAATAAATAAAAAAAGTAAATAAAATCTGCTGATTTTCAAGGTGAATTGATGAATCAATGTATTTGTGTTGTTTGAGAGTTTGTTGTATAGGTTTATTGTTTATTTCACTGTATTGCTATTCTTGCTTGTTTTATCAGTTTTATCGTTTTTTTTCCTTCTCATTAATCAGAAATTTAATTTAATTTAATAAAATGCCAGTTTAAATCCTGCAGTGACATCTTTAAAACAGATTACATTTGCAATGATAAGAAACAGAGAAAAGCAGCAAAACCTCTCATATGAGAATCTGGAGCCAGAGAATGATTGGAATTTTTGCTTTAAAATGACTTTTTTACGTTTCTTTTTTTTT
Source organism: Heterobranchus longifilis (assembly GCA_028570985.1). Taxonomy (NCBI): domain Eukaryota; kingdom Metazoa; phylum Chordata; class Actinopteri; order Siluriformes; family Clariidae; genus Heterobranchus; species Heterobranchus longifilis. The sequence goes on along the minus strand of JAOVVB010276144.1, from coordinate 2,300 downwards.
AGCTTTGGCCTTAAACTTGACCTTTGCAGTGTGTGAATACAGTCAGTCTAGACTCACTTGTTGTTGCTGAGATTAATGACTTTGAGCTTCTGCATGTCACCCATTTCCTCGGGCAGAGACTCCAGCTTGTTGGAATGTAGGAACAGCACAGTTGCGTTCTTCCAGTTGCCCATCTGTGAGGGGAAGAAACAGAGAGCTCAGAGCCAGCAATGCTAGCTGTTACAGATGAGCAGGCTGTGGCTTGCCACACCATTTAACACATCTCCACAAATGCACACACACACACACACACTCTAATGTGCACACTCACCTCGGGGGGAAGCAGGGTGAGGAAGTTGTGATCTGCAGCGAAGGTGCGGATGCTGACACACTGACCGATGGAAGACGGCAAAGCTTCGATCTCGTTGAAACTGCAGTCCAGCTCATCCAGAGACGTCAGTCTGATGCAGAGAGCAGGAAGACAGGGGGGACTTTAATCATCTGGTGCAATTATTATACACTACAGGTAACCACGATTGGACGATATGAAAATGGAAACGAGTGCCCAACTCTAGTAGAGGCCGAGGTATCCTGACTTTTAGCCCCATACTATGAGTAACAACACTGGATCCTACAGGTCCCATAATGCAACTCAATAGCATCTTTTTTATTAAACCCTCCCTGCCTGGTTAACTCCCACATATTTCAAACTCCACATCCCCAGTTTGTAACACAGGCATTCTGTTAAGATAACCAAGATACTATTTTAGCAAACTTTGGAAAGCCCCCTTCCAGAGCCACAGAAGACATTATACTGTTTTTAAAACAGGCTGAGTAGCTCTTGTTATGACGTGTAAACTGAAGTTGATGAGTAAAAGTCAGTAGAATGCCCTTTTTATTCTACTACATCAGACCAGGTGACATTACTGCAGCAGCATGAGATTGTGAAATGTTCCCTAATTGCTCTGTAATATGGCTGGGCAATAATTCAATACCCAGCCAAACAGTGAAACAGACAATGCATCTTAAAAGCTCCATGGGACATAATCTAAAGTAGTAACATTTCAAAGTGAACCCATGTTGACACAGAAGTGCCGAGCAGCTGGGGCTTTCTGCTGAATGAAAAATGCAAATGCACTCTGGGGATCCAGATGAATGCAAAAAGAGTCACGGGAGAGCTACTGTGTTATAGAACACATCAAACTCCAAAACGCAGCATTTGACCTCTCTGCTTAATATAAAACAGGGACAAAAAACACTGTAGGGCTGTACTAAATGTCAGGGTTTTTTTTTTTTTTTTTACATTCAAAGCTTCCATTGAGGTTTTCAAAAGAAGCTTTGAATGTCTGACATCATTTTTTTAATGAAGCCATCAACCTAAAAAAAAAAAAAAATCTGGTGGAGTGCAGAGTGCCAAGCGAATACAGATAGATGATCTCCAAGTAAGTTAAGTAATTTGTGGTGTCAATAAAGTGTATCTTATCTCAATTTATCTTAATTTAAGAGAATAGTGTTAGAGCCGAAATAGATTTTTTTGTTATGGTGGTTAAATTAATGTAATGTATGGCGCTGTTAGACCGCCCTGTTAATACAAGTGTGTGCGGCAAGCAAACAGTTTTTTGACTGCAGTGAAAATGTGGATTGAAGCAGAATATGTTGTTAGATAAAAACAAGATGCCAATTTTGGAAATGATTCCATCTATCTTTTTTCAATAAATTTTGACATTTGGACTTTTACAATGCTCTGAAGTTATTGGAGATGTTTGGATCACACGTGTTAGAAACAATCCTCCACAGCCACCACTGGAATCTCATTCTACAAATAGTATACTGATATTAATACTACTAATATTAGTCTAGCTTAATCTTTTCTTCCTAATTAACATCAAATAACAACCAAAAACGCAACTTGCTCTATAACAACAATAACAAAAAGTACACTCATAATCACATCATATACAAAAAAGGATAGGAATCAAAACTAAAAGATTTTTCAGAGAATCAGCTGCAGAGCGCCAGTTGTTCAAGCTAAGCTCATTAGCCCCATTAATTCCAGCAGAATTCCAGATAAACAACATCCAGAAATGTGAGGACCCAGTGTCTAGTGGTAAGAGAGTGAATGAAAAAGAGTAGATAAGAGTAGATAATTATGGCGAGAAAAGAAAATAGCATAACGGCACATCAAAAGGGCGTAGCCTAGGCTACTACAGAGTGGACGAGATGAAAATACTCAGCATATAAACGCACAACAACGTCAACCGCAGCGGACATTTACGTCACGACTGATGTTTCATCCAATGGTTTCATCTGTTTTATACTTA
>JAOVVB010276135.1:0-17703 GCA_028570985.1 Heterobranchus longifilis | reverse complement strand
TGTGTGTGTGTGTGTGTGTGTGTGTGTGTGTGTGTGTGTGTGTGTGTGTGTGTGTAGGTGTGTAGGTGTGTGTGTGTAGGTGTGTGTGTGTGTGTAGGTGGGTGTGTGTGTGTGAACATACAAGCATTGAATTTCCTGTTCAAGATTTTGTGGAGGACCGAGTTGTAAAACCTTATCTGTTGCCTACACAGATATGGTCAAAGTCTAATCTACCACATTTTTTATTATAGGAAATTTGGTGTTTCTATAATAACCACCACACACTGTTCTCATGTCATTTTTTATAGCATAGAAACAGCAGCTGATTTAATCCACATTGCCTACTCTCTGTCCTCCATTGCTTCCATATCTGCTTTACTCTAACCTGTGCTGTTATCAAGATTCAGGATTCCAAACTTCATTGCCATACAACTTAGTTGTTAGGAATTTACATACATACATTAGGGCTGTGTTTCAAAAAATTGATACAGCAATATATCGTGACTAGGCATGGGATGATATGAAAATTTCATGTCATGATTATCCTGCCCAAAATAATTGTGATTCACGGTGTTATCCCGGTAATCAACAACACACTGGAATCACTTTACCTTACATTTTGCTTTGTGGGGACTTTTTTCTCCAAACATTATGGCTTTTTTCTCTTAACATTTCGATTTTTTTCTCAAAAGATTTAAACTTTTTTCTCTCAAAACATTACAACTATTTTCTCAAAACTTTATGACTTTTTTCTCTAAACATTACAACTTTTTTCTTGAAACATTACGATTTTTTTTTCTAAACATTACAACTTTTTTCTCTAAAAATTATGACTATTTTCTCGAAACATTGTGACTTTTTTCTCAAAACATTACAACTTTAAAGAAACATATTTTTATTGCATAACAGATAGGACACGAGTAAACTGCAGTCAATTTGTGAGGATATTCACGATTATTCCGATAATGGAAATTCACTATGATCAACTCATTGTGAGTGGTTTTTATCGTGATCCAAGATCAAATCCATTATCGTCCCATCCCTAATCGTGACGTACTCCTTGCTGATACATTTATCGATACAGATGCTACTGTATTGATCCAGCAGCAAATTCTGTAAATATTTGCATTTATTAATAATAACAATCAACGTGTATTGCTATACGTGTTGTATTGTGAGGTTGAATACCCAGCCCTAACGTCACCTCATTTCTGTAGACTGATTCATTGTTGTGTGAAATCAGCCTTACCACTGTGTCACCTGCAAATGTAACATTTTTACCAGAGTAACGGTGTGAAATGCAGTCGTTTGTGTACAGTAAATACAGGAGAGGTGATAGTACACAACCCTGAGGGGTACCAGTGTTTACTGTGTGTACCGGCTTTTAGAAAGACTGCTGTAAATTTTGACTACCTGTGCTGTGTGCTGTAAAAAGTCAAGAATCCAGTGACATATAATAGCATAATGCAAAGAGTAATGAACTTTTTAATTCTTAAGATTATTCAAACATTGGAATTGGAATGTGGAAAAAATATTAAAATATACTAAATAAACAAATAAAACATAAATACAATAAAACCACAACCAAAACAATGAATAAAATGATTGGAGGAGTGACTAAAATGAGATTAGCTGGTCCACCTTAAAGATCAGTCCACCTTAAGTGAGCGTAGGCTGAATCCGACTGTTTATTGTGGCTTCATGTTGGCTAAAATGTTGGTTTTGAAGTTATCTTCTCTTTGAATTCTCATCATTATTTGTCTGTCTGTCTGTCTGTCTGTCTGTCTGTCTGTCTGTGTCTTTTTTTGTCTTTCTCTGTCTTCAGGTGGGTCTGTGTTTGGGCTCTAAGTTGGAGAGTCTGGCCCTGCCTGGGAGCAGTATAACAGAGGCCTCTCTGCTGACGCTCCTCCCGCGCCTCACCTCCCTCCGCCGGCTGGACCTCAGGGGCCTGGACAGCCTCTTCATGTCTGGGGCTTTCCTCTCCAGGGAGGAGCACAGACAGCAGGTATTATATATCAAGGCTTTAAATTATGCAGAGTATAGGCAATTTGTTAATTTTTAACAGGGTGGATGGCCCAGTGGAAGCACCCTCATGATTAAAGTAGCAATAGACAACTTTTCTGCTTTAAATTATCATTATTAAGTAAATGTTGATTGCACAATATAATTGCTATAGACCAATGACACTATCTGCATTTAGATTGATTTCCTATAAGCCCCCGCTTTCACTTTCTGCCACCAGGTACGATCTCCCGGGAAAATGACAGATAACACTTTACGGCACAAGCTCTGGGACGAGAGGGTTCATAGAGTGTATAAACATCAGTAAAACCTGCATACGTATTAATACTACCGGCTCTTTTACTCTGCCTTTATTGTAGCACTGAGATCTAGTTTATGTGGTTGTTTATGCTTTGTACAGTGGTAGGCTGCTCGTGATAGCCTGTTGCTAACAGCAAACAACAACAAACCAGCCAGAAACAAATGTGGGTTACTGGTAGGGCTGCACGATATGAGGAAAATATGTGATATGCGATAACATTGTTGAATATTGCGATAACGATATTACTTGCGATAAATACACAGTCATATCAGTCCTGCTTTTCTGTTGCTTTCAGTATTCTGGTAAAATGCAACAAATTGCTTATTGAATTAAAAAAATAAAAGTTATTTCTGACATTTTGTTGAACAAATTGAACATTGAACTGAACACAAAAGGCACCATTTAAAAAAAAAGAATGATAGTTACATTTTAAAGACCAGTTTTCTACCGATGCTCTCTTTCAACTAACTAAAAAAATCCCTGAATGCCTTTCCCGATATGTCGCAGTCTTTCGCGATGTGTTTATTGCGAAGGTTGATATTGCGTTGACGATAAAACTGATCAAACTCCATCTTGTTGTTCCAGGTCCGGTCTGCTCTGTCTGGTCTGGAGGAGCTGGACCTGTCCGACCTGCGCTACCTCTCCGACCTCACCTTCAATCGACTCACCGGCTGTACCCCGCGCCTCCGCAGCCTCTCGCTGGCCGGCTGCCACATCGCCTTTGAGTTCGACCCGTATCGAGGATGTCCGGTGGGAGCCGTTAAGGATTCATCAGCACTGCTGTCACTGAGGAACTTGCGGAGGTTGTTAACGGAGCAGAAATCCACCCTCGTAGCTCTGGATCTCAGCAGAACCTCTATCACCCCTGAGTCACTACGCACTATTGCACAGGTCAGGATGCCTTCAGTCCCTGCAACAGCTTCCTTATTGATTAACCCTCTGAGGTCTGCAAACGCACGCTGCGTTTTCACCCACGATATGTCTTTCAGAGGCTAAATAATCCTCCAAAGTTAGGCTGCATTTTGGCGAGGGAAACTGGTATGGCCATTTTCAAAGGGGTCCCTTGACCTCTGACCTCAAGATATCTGAATTGGTTCTATGGGTACCCACAAGTCTCCCCTTTACAGACATGCCCACTTTATGATAATCCCATGCAGTTTGGGACAAAAACCTGAAGTTTTTCTCGCCTATTCTAAATGATGTATTTGAATATTTCTGCATACTGCATATGCAGATATACTGCATACTGCATGTCCATAAACAGTCTTGAAATCCATAAATTGGGTAACACTGGAAAGATGAGTCTTGTGGATTCAATGAGCCCAACTGTATTCATGTGTGATTATGTTAGTCTCCATAGTAGCCATTTCATTGTAGTGAGACCATTTTTTTAAACTTGACCTCATTTGTCTCACAGCCTCATGAAACTGTACAACCACAAACTAGAGATGTAGGTCATTCAGAGGATTATAGCTTTCCTACGTATATTGACAATAAGGTCATGTCAAATGTTTTTTAAACCAAATCACAGCATGACTTTTTCTATGGTTTTCCTCAAGGTCTTGGTGTTTTAATGTGATATTTTGGAGGTATTTTTCCATGATTTTAGTGTGTCCTTTAACTTCTTTGAAGAGTTTCAATTACTTGTCCTCATAGAAGATGATTTATTTTAATTTCTTGATATTCCTTCTGTTCCAGGTTCAGGATTTGGTTTTAGAGGAACTGTGTCTGCACGGCTGTAAGGAGCTGACCGACTACTCGGTGGAGGTTCTGGTGAAGCACCAGCCGAGCCTCCAGAGACTTGACGTCAGTGCCTGCACTGAGCTGACCAGCAGGTCTGTACAGGCCATAGCACAGGGCCTGAAGGCACTGACACACCTCTCCTTGTCCCGCGATTGGAGAATCACTGAAAAAGGTGCACATAGTATATTTTCTTTCATCATAGATTTGAAGATTAATTCGTAAAAATAGCAAAACTAAAAGTCTAACGCCTTGCTTAGTAGCCATTAGAAGCTAGTGTTCATTACAACACTGAGAGTTGAATCAGAGATATGCTCATTTTTATGCTAAGGCGTTTGCAACAGTTTGTCAATCGATTTTGGACTGCACATCACGTATTGTGATGATGTCATCAACAGTGTACAACGTGCTGGCTCTAAAGACAGATGCTGAGTTTTTCTGTAGCAAAAATGAAGAATGAAGTCTCTAGCTGTTATGGTTCTTATTTTAGATTGATTTAATCAGGATCATGTAAACAACAAACTCCTGCAGCCATTATGGGGCAATAGACCAGTGCCACTGCAGGTCGTGGTTTTGGACCGCACGTCAGGTGATGTGATGACGTCATTAAGAGCACACAATGTGACCAAGATCAATTTAAACAAGATCATGTAAACCACGGCCGCCTGCGGGAGGTTAGAACCTTTGTTTTTGTCATCAGTAACACAGAACGTATATATTACGTGCCGAAAAAGACGGAACAAGGTTGATTTTTCTGAGCTTTCGCACCCCAGAAAAGGCATCAACCAATCATGTTGTACTTATACTTAAGATTATAAAACAACAAAACAGAGGCTCCGCAGTTCAATCCAAGACAGCAAACTTCATTACTCTTCAGCGTATACAGATCTACTCCTTCCATTCTTACCTTTCACAAGGTCATGAATTCGCTGGTTTCCAGTACGTATAAACTTAAAATAAACCATCAAATAAATTAAACCGTAACAGCTGACTTCAGTCACCTCTGTGGCCAGCATTTTACTTCTGCATGACAGCGTGCTGTGTGTGACGTCTTTGTTAATATTCTTTTTTGGGCTGCCCCCATAATAGTCGACCAAACGTTAGTCGACCACATTTTCATTGGTCGATTCTTGGTCGCAGAAAAAAAAAACTCCATTCGGGAGCTGTGTCTTGCCAAAATTAGGTCAAAACCTTGCTGCACCATGTATGAAACGCTAGAGGGCTTTTAATTTGAAATGACAGACACAGGAAGTCATTCAGTCAGGCGTTTGCGGCTGACTCCCGTCTGCTGTAAAATGTGTTAATACTTGTAAGTGATGATTTTGTGTCCTCCGCAGGCCTCGCTGACCTTCTGTCTGTGCCGTCCCTGAGGAGTCTGGATCTATCCGAGTGTCTGCACATCGGCGGGGCAGAGATAGTGAAAGGCTTGACGGGATCGAGTGCTGCCAGAGCACAGCTGGAGACACTCAGCCTCAGGAGCTGCACCTACATTCGGGTCGGTCAGTGTGTTTGTGCAGGATGTGTGTGTTTACATGTGTGAAGAATACATGGGAAAAAAACCTTCATCATCCTCCTCTCTCTTCAGGATCATGCAGTTTTATCTCTCACCCAGCTTCTTGGGGATACTCTCCGTGAGCTGGACTTGACGTCATGTGTCAACGTGACTGACCTGTCTGCGCGCGCTATAGCCACATATCTGCAGAAGCTGGTAGTCCTGCGGCTCGGCTGGTGTAAAGAAGTCACAGACTGGGGTCTGCTGGGGATGGTGGAAACAACCAAACGTGAGCCTGACCAGGAGACGGTGAGAACCACAGACGTGTGAAAGGCTGTCCGAAAGCAGTGGGGCTGCTCGATTATGGCAAAAACCATAATCACAATTATTTTGGTCTATGTTGAGATCACAAGTAAGGGTTGAGGGTAATCTCACGTAGCCAGACCAAACTCCACAGCGCTGTGTCCGTGCTGGGGGGGAGGTCTGGATTCAGCAAAAACAGACAAAAGCGCACCGCTGTAAAGGAAAGCCAGGCACTGCAGATGAAAATTAGCCTGCATGACTAAATCTGGCATATTTACATTCTGGATTTACAGTAAGTGCTCATGTTAATTAATGTGCATTGTCCCTTCTTAAATAAATAATCATACAAGACAGGAGAAAAAGCGCTGGATTTCTAACACAAGACAAAACGAGGGCATCATTGTGAAACGGAATGCAGCACAATAATTGTTTTTAACGTAACGTAACGTAACATATGATTAATTGCCCAGCCCTACATGTACTTTTAGTAATAATGTGGTAAAAGTGCCGTAACTGTTATATTAATGTATTTATCTCGACAGGGAGACAAGGGTCCCAGGTTCACCCGGACCTTCGGCAACATGGGCTTCTTCAAACCTCCTCGTTTGCTGTTTGAGGAGCGACCCAAGCTGGTGACGCAGAATGACCTGCAGCAGTTCAGACAGCAGGCGGGAGCTTCACTTTTAGCTCTCAGCAGGCTGCAGGAGCTGGACCTCTCTGCCTGCCCCAAACTCACCGACAGCAGCATCACACAGGTGGGAGGCTGAGGTTACATCCATACTAATGTATTTCATTTTAAAACGCATAACTTTTGCTACATTTACACCAAGGGTCCCCACTACTCCAGTGTTTCCTTGCCTCTAAAAGGGAGACATTTGGAAACGCTGCTGACGCCGTTTTAGTTTAAAACCTCTGAGGTTGCATTTTAGTCTGGACTGGCGGAAACAGAGACCGAAACACAGACACCCTCGTGTCAAGCCAAAACATTATAGCTAAACCTACATACCTTTTGTGAGTTATATCAGTGACTCACAAGTTATTTCTGACATTTTATTGAACAAATTGAAGATTGAACTGAAGATAAAAGGCACCATTTAAAAAAAATAACAGTGTATAACAGTGAACAATCTCATCAATGTAGAGGAAGCGTTGTGTCGTAAATGACAGAGGGAGTGTGTGTGGAGGGAGATCATTTTTGTTTTAAAATGGAAATGTATTATTCGTGTGGATGTAGTCTAAGGAGGAGAGGCAAAATGTTTCAGTTTGCAGCAGAATATTTGAAAAAAAAAAAAGTGTAAAAAGTGTTAAAACTGTCTGTCCTCACCTCAGGTGGTGCATTACTCAGACCTTCGCCGTCTGTCTCTCTCCATGCTGCCGGAGATCACCGACGCCAGCTTGGCGTCAGTAGCCTGGCACTGCCGCAGCCTCACCAGCCTGGCGCTCAGCCACTGCCCGGGGATCAGTGACCGCGGAGTGGCACAAGCTGCACCGTACCTACACAGGCTGCAGCATCTCTACCTCTCCTGTTGTAATAACATCACTGACAGGTGAGCGGCACACAATCCCACGTCGACTGTATCTGTAGCCCCAGATTTAACAATGAATTCCTGGGGCCGTATTACAGAAACTTCTTAAATGTTTCTTTTTTTTTTTTTTAACCCATATTTAACCAGGTAAGACCCATTGAGATCAACGATCTCTTTTACAAGGGCAACCTGATTGTTTGGTAACCATGGTAATGAGGGTCTGGACCTGATTTAGGAAAAAACTAAACTAAATGATGTAAATAAAATAAAATAAAACCCAAACAGCACCACTAGCTCCCAGACACATTAACACACACACACACACACACACACACACATTAGAGACGTTCACTGTTGGATCGCCCCTGATCTCTTGACCTTTGAACCCTGCAGGTCCTTGTTCCTCCTGATGCAGCACTGTAAGCGTCTGCAAACACTCGACATCTCGAGGTGCAAAAACATCTCCTTCACAACCGTGGACCTCCTTCAATCACAGCTGCCCTTCTTGGAAAATGTCCACTACAAATTCATCGGTGGGGCTGATCTCACCTTTACACTCTGACTGACTGACTGAATGTCCTGGATGACCGCTGGTCCTTTTCAGTAACTTAAAAACCTGCTGACTAAAGCCTGCTCCATGAGTTGGGTTTTTGCTTATTTCAGCAATTTGCACAAGAACTGAAGGAAATGTTGAGCAGTTGTCCGTTTACAGTGGGGGCAACCTGTGAACTCTATGTCGCCCTGTAATGCCGGAGATATTCTGCTTGGATTCAAACAACGAGACAAAACTGTATCGAGTGAAAACACACGCACCCTAACCTTAATATTCAAAGATCATGTGGCGGTAATTTATGTTCAGTTTATGTGGTGCATCATCACTGAGGGCACAGATTTTGTCAGTGTACAATTATCTGTTAAAACCAAGAGAAACCCTGTAAACTGACACACAGCTGCCACAGTAAGAAGAAAATATTCTCACTCCGTCTCATTGTAATGAGAATGTGAATTGTTGTCTTGTACACGACACATTTGGCTTGTTGTTTTAATTGTCTTTTAGTAACAAGGTTATGAAGCCCAGAGAGGCAAGTGAAAGAAAAACAATCCTGGTGATCCATCTTCTACAGTACGTCTGATCTAAATTCTTTTCTCTCCTGTGTTTATGACTGTTTTTTTTTAACATTAAAGCATGTAAACATGTTCTGGTAGAAACACAAAATACAAGTATGAACCATAACATGTATAGGAAAAGTGAAGCCAATGTGGAAGTCCCTTAAACCTGCGTTCTTTCTATTGACCAGCAGGGGGCGACTCCACTGGCTCCATTGTTTACGGTCCGATTAGCAATTTTAGACGCGAGAATGGAATCGGAGTTGAGAGACGACGCCTCCATAAACAGATATCTGAATATGAATGCAGATAAACAAAAACAAAAAGGTAATAAAAAGGCGAAATCGTCGTCAGACAATAGCTGATGGGTTCCAAGATTGCATTTTAGTTCTCCAACACGGACTGTTTACCTGCATGCAACCAAAGTTCCCTCAACAAAAACCAGAGTGCTTCCACTTCCCCACCTGTTTCACAGATGATTTTTTTAAGGACCTTAGAAAGATTATTCTGGCAAATCCTTTTTTTCACTTGTTCTTAAGTCATAAACACTGGAGAAAAAACAGTTTAGATCAGATGTAGAAAACGGATTACCTGCTGCTTTTATCTACGTTAAACGGTAAACATTATCGCAGTTATGCAGAAAAACCAAACGAAAGAAGCTGTCCCATAAGAAATTATTTTGGTGAGATTGAAAGCACATTTTAATATATAATAATTATATATTTAATTTTTTTTTAACTAATGTGACTAAAATGAGAACATTTCTATTGTGTTTTGAGCAGTAAAAGAAGGCAAGACTTACTGTATGGTTTTGGTGACAATGATTTTGATTTTCTTTTTGTTGATCATTTCTTTTTTAACTATGAAACAGGAGAAAACATTTTTTTCTAACGATGACAGCTGTGTGTTTCTAAAGAAGAAGTAAAGATGATATGAAGTGAAATATTGGTCCTCAAATAGTTTCCTCTTTTAGACATAATAACTTTTAGATCAAGATAAAGACCTGCAGCACCCAGTAATCTGATAATTTCCTGAAAATGTGCCTGTAACCTTTAAAAGTAGAGACTTTTTTACTTTTACTCAATTGCACCCCTAAAATGTTATTACAATATCAGTCAGGACATTATTGGTCAGATTATTAATTACTGGGTTTTGTTATGTTTTCGATCAGCTTAAGTGCAAATGTTATTACATTCTCAGATGTTATTGCATTTTCAGGAAATGATTACATTGTTGGGTGCTATAAGGAGTATGTCAGCAGTGTGCCTGCCTCCATTTCACTTTAATGCTTTTAATTATTTAAGGGTTGTCTGAAAACTGTTACTGGATAAACAGCACGTGATCAGATTGAGTCTCAACTTTTAAGTCATTTATTGAAAGGGAGTAATATCCCACAGATAGCAGACAAATCATGTCACGACATTTGTTCAATGAAAATCTGACGACATTTGCTGTTATTACTGGATACTACAAGCTTACCATAATCTGTAGTCTGTACTCTCCATTTGTTGTTTTCTTGACCAACCACTGTAGCCTGATGAAAGGAACAATATCCCTTTATACTGTATGTGCATTGTTGAATGATTGTGTACTGCTGTAACACTGTATGCTGCACTAAGCCAGAGGGAGAATTAAAGACTGTAAATATGCTGATTTTTATTCCTAAACATGCTATGAGCAAAACACACATGCTTGTTTTTCTATTTCGTTTTTCTTTTATTTGTGCTCAAATTCATATGAGGCACGTGTTTCCTATAAACACTTTTTTTTAAATGCAACAATTTGTGCAGTGCACCTGTCACACAAAAATGTGTGTCAGCAGCTACGCTGTCAGCAGTGGTGGATGAAGTACCTGAAAGTAGGGCTGGGCGATAATTCAATATGATCGTTTATCATCTTTCAGTGGAAATGTATCGTGATGAAATAATATATTGAGATATCGTGATACACAATTACATCTAGATTGATACTTACAAGCACATACTCACTCAAATTTCTCAGAAATCCTAATGTGAAATATTTTCAGGGAATATAATTTGAAGATTGTGGTTTTGTTTTTACATCACACTATGTCTGGATTTTTTTACTCTATAATTTAACTTTAAACTGTGCTAAAGTTTTTAATTAAATTAGAAAATACGCTGTACATTTAATTTGTCAAGTATTTAATTTACACAGAAGTATACAAAAATAGGCTTTACCATGTGGTTATTTCATATAGACTATTTATTTATTAAATTACCAGAAAACATACTATATTGTGATATATATTGTTATCAAAATATGAGATGATCTATATTGAGATCGAAGATTTCAGTATTTACTGTAATTAAAGAGCCCCTCTCGTGAAAATCAAGTTTTTAACCATGTTAACATGTTTTTTATTTGCTACAAGACATATCATGAGTGAAATGAGCAGTGATGGGCGGGGCTTGAGGCCAGATCCAGAATTTCTTAATGAGGGAGAAGAGTAGATGTGCTTCCAGACCCTTTTTTAAAAAAACTTTTTTTTTACTTTACTTTTTTTGTGGGAAAACCATGTTAAACAAAAATATTAATCATAGCAGAGTATTTTTACATACTTTAAAATGTGTTGGGAGGAGATCTTTAGGTATCAAAAGTAATTTTCTGATAAAGTGTCTATGTGGTTGAGCGACCTGATGCAATTCAGCTAGAGAAGATAAAATATTCACTTAGGGTGTCCAGCGACAAATTCTTCTGCATTTGGGGTCCAGTTTTGACATATTCATGTCAATTTAAGACTATTACTATACCCCATAGATGTTTTTCCCAGTTCAGGATTATTAATCAGGTACGTGGTTAACTAATAGAACTGCTTGGACCTATTTATTCATCAATATTAGTTTTTGACGAATTGTATTTACAACAGGATTTCTCTTCACATGTCTTTCCAAAATATTTTTGGGTGTGTGCCTATAGTGTATGTTTATTGTTTTTACTGTGTATTTTCCTTGTAAAGAGATGCAGGCTTGTATGCATATACAATATATATGTATACACACAAACACTTTTTGAATGTTTTATTTATTCATTTATTTGTTTATTATGCTTCTATAGGTGAGTGTCCAGGTTTAGGTGGGTGGGATTTGTGCTTGTCAGCATTTCCAAATAAAACTTTTTTTTTTAAATCAATAGAATTGATTGATTTAGGGGTGCATTCGCAAATCCAATCTGACCCAAATATGAATGCGCGCGCGTGCACGTGGGTATGGTGTGCGTGTGTGCACGCATACACACGCACGCTCATAAACGCGTGCGTGTGTTTTCTTCAAGTTTGAGTGGGTAAGGGGGCGTGTAAAAGTATCACCCCTACATACATCCGGATAACCCTTGTTTTTACAAATCTAAAAGAAAATATCGCATACTCCTTGCAGTTCATTAACGGCTAACCACGATACAATAAATCGGTGGATTATAAAATATTTATTGACTTCACAAGCTTTCAGAAATACCCTCTTGTTTTGTAACACGTTTTTTAATCGGTGTGGGAACTTGAAGACGCTCCCTGCGACGGTTGAACCGTCCCGTCATACCTCGCGTGGCCAACGGCTCTCTCCACCGAGTGCGCGTTCATTTATTGCCGTGCCTGTTCAGATCGATTTAGGGAAATAATTGGGAGAAAACCCGGTCGGACGAATTCATTAAACACCTGTTATCTGTCACACACTTCCCCGGCCCTCTGTTTGTCTGACTGCGGCGGTGGGGCGTGCTTTCCTGGGCTCACTGGCTGGGTTTGATCGGGGAGGCAGGGGGAAGTAACGCGCTGGTCCCGAGTGATGATGGAGCTAGAGTCGGCCAGTAATAGAGGCGAGCTGGGAGCTGTGGGGGACTCACTGCAGCCACAGACTCCCAGCAGGCACGAAAAGAGCCTGGGACTGCTCACCACCAAGTTTGTGACTTTACTACAGGAGGCGAAGGACGGAGTGCTGGATCTAAAAGCGGTGAGCACGCAGCCCGGAGTCTTTGTTGTTAGCTAGCACATGTCATTTGCTGTCGTTAGGTTACATGCACTTTCGTTAGCCTGCCTGTTAGCCTAGCCTAGCCTAGCTTGTGCGACAGGCTAATTTGAATGGATGATGCCTCTTTCCTTGTAGCTTTGCAGTTTTTATACACCTCGGTCACTTTCTAACCTACGTTTAGATGTTGTGTTGTGGTATTTTGGCGTTTCTCAAAGTCAGGTTTACCTAGGCTACAGAACTGAACTTTAAAAACACTGGTCAACTTTTCAGACTCTGCCCCCCTGCAGACTCAAAGTTTAAAAAGTGGGTCAGCTTTTGTTGAGCTGTTCAGAAATTAAACTATCGTCCTACTTGCTGAGCAGCCTGTTAGTGTCAAGGAGCACTTAAGTTACTTGAAAAACTAGTTGGTGTTTGTGTACAGATTAAGTTGTTGAGAACAAATGGATTTATGGGCACTTTTTAGTAGGGCTGGGCAATAAGTCAATATAATAATTCGAAGATCGTCTTTCAATGCAATCGTGTCTTGATGAACTCATAGGCCTATATCGAGATATCGTGTTGCACAATTATGTCGTCTAAATTGATAATAATAAGCACATACTAACTCAGAAAGATTATTTTTTTTCTCTATAATTTCACTTGAAACTGGTGTTCATTTGGCACTAAAGTTCTTAATTCAATGAGAATGTACTTTTCATTTGTCGAGTATTTAATTCACACAGGAGTAGGGCTGCACAATATATTATGTTTTTTAATCGTCAGTGCAGCCCTACACAGGAGTATTCAAAAATAGGCATTACCATGTGGTTATTTCATACAGACTATTTATTTATTAAATTACCAGAAAACATGCTATATCATGATATATATCATTATCGAGAAATTAAATGACCAGGGTTCATTAGCTGTCATTCAGCAAGTCTGTGGTCACGTTGCCTCCACACAGCCTATCCTTATCAGCACCAACCATATGGTTATTAGATGTAAATTATGATATTGTTTTGATGTGTGGGTTGTTTGTTGTAGTCTGGTGCAGAGGATTTATATCCTGCACCAGAATATGTTCAGTAAATCTCAATAAATTAAATTTGTTAAACACCAAGAAGTTGGGCTGAGAAGGAAGTTGAAATGACAATGTTGTACCCTAAGATAGTGGTGGCAGGCCAGGACATTGAACCCATTGGCACAGATACAGCAGCCTCTTTGTCTGTGTTTTATGCTATGAGCCTACTGAAGGAGATGTTATTGTATTTTGTCCTGTCACTCAGGCTGCAGACACCTTGGCAGTGCGGCAGAAACGACGTATCTACGATATCACTAATGTGTTGGAGGGAATCGGACTGATCGAGAAGAAGTCAAAGAACAGCATCCAATGGAAGTAAGTACACAGTTTTATTCCCCAAGTGTGGAAAGACTCCCTTAATTTAGAAAAAAATAAATAAATAAGTACAAGTACCAAATTTGCTGTCTTAAAAGATTCTCTGTATTTTGCTCTACATGAAAAGGCAAATGTTCATTTTAATTGTAACTTAAAATGTTATATGTATACTACTGTGTAACACTGTATGGATGTGATATGATTCCCATCATTATTGTATGTAGGCTGTAGAGCTGCACGATTCTGGTCAAAATGAGTCACATTTTTTTCCACTCAAAATTGAGATTTTCTCCCACAATTCTTAGGGACACTGACTTAAAGAAAAATGTTTATTGCAGTCCATATTGTCTTCCTGCAGACAGTACAAGCAATATGATAATCACAATTTTATTTCAATTAATGGTGCAGTCCTGATGCAGTAGGTCTTCAGCGTTTTCCTGAAAGTTTGTGGAAGACTTTGGGGTTTGGGGGTTTTACATTTTCCAATTAAAATAATGCAATTTTCATCATTATTTTATTATTATTAATATGAACTCTCATTCTAAATATGCAACTCCCCAAAGCAAATGTGGCTGAATTGAGATCACCTGGCTGACATTAAACCCTGTAAAACATAAACAAATGCGTACAGGCAATGAATGCCACAGAACTTTCTTTTATTATCTAGTTTGACAGCCAGTCATAACGGGAAAAAGAAAATACATAAACTAGTTTAATTTTTTCGGGGCAAATTTACATGGTTTGCTTTAGGCAGTATCGGAGGCATTAGCTGAAAAAGAACATACTACTTTAAAGTCGATTTTTCCGTGGTAAATTATTACATGGTATCGAATGTTCTGGGCTGACGGTGGCCAGTTGGAAAATGTTAACATATACCCAACCCTAATGCATGCTCATGAGTTTGTGTACTGTACATGACCATGTGCTGTGTTTGTCTTTGTATTTCAGGGGTGTAGGTCCGGGATGTAACACCAGAGAGATAGCTGATAAGCTAATTGATCTGAAGGCTGAACTAGATGACCTGGCTCTCAGGGAAAATGAGCTGGACCAGCAGAGAGTCTGGGTCCAACAGAGCATCAAAAATGTCACAGACGACTCTAACAACAGTCCATATCCTTCACTGCAAAGTGTGTTTATGTGTATGTTATAGCTAGAAATAGTTTTTCAGAGATGCATCCCATGGTCAGTGTTGATTTAATGTGACAGTCTCATTAAACATGAAGTCGTTCTGTTGCATTCCAAATTCGGGATCAACCGAACCGATTTTTTCAGGGCCGATTCCACACACACACTATCTTGTCGTGAAAGTGAAATCTGACTCTGCTGTCCTCTGTGTTGCTATTGCAGGGTCATGTCTAGAGGGTAACCCTAGATTTGCAGTGCAGACACGGGGTGGGCAATGCAAAAAATGAACTAAATGCAGGCGGTGGGGGCGGTGGGAAAGTAATGTAATCGGTGTATGCCCCAACACTGTAACACCGGTAACACCGACTACAGCGGCAAGCCTAGAAAGTATTCAGTCAACCATCATGTCCTTGGTTAACCAACCATCTGCAGATGAAATGGCTTTTGTTAATGACTCCACAGCCAGTCAGTCACGTGTGATGCCAGTGTGCTAAAGTTTATTGTTGAGATGATTATTGGATTGAACTGGACCCTTAACATGTTCATACTATGGCATATGTAAAACATGAAGATCTCTGTGGAGCTTTCAAAGGTAATTATTCCAGATACATTTTTCTTTTTCTGTGACACTCACGTTGAAGGTCTTAACCACAGTTTCCATTACTTCTCACTTTCCTGTCCTTCTTCCTCAGGTGACACACTCCTGGCAATCCGTGCTCCCATTGGCACACAACTAGAGGTCCCCATACCAGAAGCCGTAAGTTATGTGCGTGGTTTGTGCATTTTCTATTACCCCTAAATTCCACAGGGCACGTCTGCGGTGCGTTTCCGGCTCCAAAGTGGCCGCCAGAGCTGATCGCGGCCAAGGCTAGTCAATGCTTGTGATTCCACAAGACGCGCCGCAGAGCGTTTCAGAAGCAGCTCTCCGCTCTGCTCCGCTAAAAATACGCACCGAGGCTTTCTTTGATGGAAGCTGCGTCAAGCAGCACAGAGTAGTAAGGCTGCGTTCAGACCATTTTTTTGTGCTCTGGCAAAAACACAAATTGTCCCATTCATTTGAATGTGGAGAGTGGGTTTAGTGCAGTGGTGGGGGCCGCAGGGGGGTGCCGAAAAAAGACGCAACGGCCTGCAGCGAAAAGTTGAAACGGATGAAACTTTTGGAGAAACGCAACCCGACGTCATGCTGCGGTGACCAATCATGTAACATGTAAAAAACACCCCGACAGAAAACAATAATTGTGAAATATGAAGTCTACGTCTGCTACATTAGGGGTTAAAGTAAACACACAAATAGGCCATTCCCACACCGCCGGACGACCCTGCATCGAATCGCCTGATTGCAATTCTTGGTGTGAATGCACCATGTGCATTTCACGCAAAGTCAGGTGTGATTACATACAAAGTCAATGGAAAGATGTGAATACACGCAAATTGATGGTAGGTGGCGTGAAGGACGTGGTGTGAACACGTCCTCGTCATTCGCATGTTCTTGCGAGATGAAATATTTAAACTCGAGCGAAAAACTTGCCTGATGCCGTGTGGTGAAAGCCTATCAGCCTGGAGATTCTCCTGCACAGCACAGCTCTGATGGATCCAAACTCCATTCAGAAAACAAGCATTTAAAAGCATTAATTCATACTTTTTACAAATCTGCATCATGCTTACCTTTGATCAGTTTAATTTAATCTGCATCATGCATACCTTTGATCAGTTTAATTTAATTAAAAATCATAATCTGGACCTCAAGTAGCGCTGGAACCGGAAGTCATCCCGACATAACTATACTTCCTGAAGAAAGTGGTGAAATTCACCAAGCTGTGTGTTCCTCCAGGTGATGTTATGAATCCAGACACAACGCCGTTTTGGTTTTCAGATGTATCAGGGACTTCCACAACAGGTACAAAGCAGCAATAGTCGTTATTTCTGTGAGTACAGCGAGTAGCGTGAGTACAGTGAATAAACACAAAATTATCCCAATATGATCCCCGATCAAACACATGCGAATAAAGCAATGTGAATCGAAATATCACGTTCAGTATGAATGCGCAGTAAGGAGAGTTGACCGATAAGGTGTCAAAGCAAAAAGCAAAAACGGCCAGAAATCAAAGTTAAGCGCTACAGATATTGAGCGTGCTCCTTAGGTCCAGCTACTGTTGTTTCTCATGTCTCAGAATGGGTCTGTGTGTTCTTATCCAGGTCCTCAACGGACAGAGGAAATACCAGATCCGTCTCAAGAGTTCATCTGGTCCCATCGAGGTGTTGCTGGTCAATAAGGACCCGTCCAGTGCCTCTCCTGTTGTTTTGCCGGTTCCTCCTCCAGATGACATCCTTCAAAACCTCCCAGCACCGTCACCTACCTCTCAGCCGCTCACTGCTGCCTCCCAGGTCCACACAGCTTTCTCTGTGCAATTACCTCTATTTATGTATTGATCCACCATTTACTGTAAGATAGGGATGGGACAATAATCGACTTTATCGTGGGTTGTGATAAAAAAAAAAAAACCACTCACAATAAGGTGATCATAGAGAATTTCCATTATCGGGATAATCATGAATATCCTCACAAATTGACTGCAGTTTACTACAGTGTCCTATCTCTGATGCAATACAAATATTTGTCGTAATGAGTCGTAATGTTTGGCGAAAAAAAACCGTAATGTTTTCAAGTAAAAAGTCAGAATGTTTGGAGAATAAAGTTGTAATGTTTGGAGTAAAAAGTCTTAATATTTCAAGAGAGAAAAAACTCAAAA
>JAOVVB010276134.1:0-49864 GCA_028570985.1 Heterobranchus longifilis | reverse complement strand
GGAGAGTTAATGCTCTCAGAATAGGACTCAAAAACAGGACTGCTCTATTGACTTTACATGCTACTCCTGGCAAGATTATATATTTATACAGGAATTAGTGTTGGTTTGTTTTCACTCTGCACTGAGCAATTTGAGGACAGCAATTTCCTCACCAAATCCCTTAAATGTTGTATAAATGATGTATAATTATGCAGTGAAGTGTGTCAATCACCTTGAAGAATATCTTATTTCCACAGATGATGTCAATGAACCACAAGACTATCTCTTTGAGTCTAAACACTATTTGTTTTACAAATGTTATGCCCATTTCTATACTAAATCATATCTATGACATCCAAAACAATTCCTCCACATCCTCAAGCCATTGATGCCATTTTTTCCCATTCATCTAAATGAGTCCACAAAGTGAGCAGAATAAAATGACTTACTTGCATCTATGTCCCCCTTGTCCTCTGCTGACGGGCTCTCTTCAGTGGCTTTAGACGAGGATGTGCTTTCGCAGGGAATCTCCGCAAGGGACGCTCCGTTTTCAATGTCTGACAAAAGAGGTGTGTGCGTCTCCAAAGTTGTGCATTCGGCACTCCCAATCAGAGGCTCGGGTTTTATCTCATAATGCATGGCTGTCGATGGTAATCCCGTCAAACACAGGGACGCAGAGACCGGATCCAACGCCCAGGAGCGCGTAAACATGCCATCGCTG
This sequence comes from Heterobranchus longifilis, assembly GCA_028570985.1. Taxonomy (NCBI): domain Eukaryota; kingdom Metazoa; phylum Chordata; class Actinopteri; order Siluriformes; family Clariidae; genus Heterobranchus; species Heterobranchus longifilis. The sequence goes on along the minus strand of JAOVVB010276134.1, from coordinate 49,164 downwards.
TCCCCGCTCGTGTAATGGTGATGGATATAGGTCGGAGTGGCTGTGTTCGGAGGGTGGGCCGAGATGGGACTCCAAGATCCTCCAAAAATAGAAGATTTCGCCTGCAAAGGGCAAGATTCCTGTCCGCCATATTCGGTGAGCATCGCCTGCTCCACCCCTGCAGCTGACGAGTACCTCGGTGCCATATCTTCCTGCTCGGGAAGAACAGACGACTCAACGTAATAACTCGTTCCCAGCGTCGACATTGCAAAAATGCACAAGGAAAAAAATATATATAACGCGTTAGAGTCGTGCAATGTGTAGAAAAAACAGAGGCATTGCATATAATGTGCTGCTTTCCTGCACCAGCTAGGGGCTCAATGCGTCCAGTAAGTTGAACCTTGCCCAAGACTGGATAGGGCGCCCCAAACACGTGACCGTGGGACAGAACAATAAATAATAAATCAGCCTGCTGCTCAACTAAATGGCCACCATTTTCCCCACCATATTTTAATAGCAAGTCCGCGCGCCTTTATTGGGAAATGTTTCGTTTTATAAGCAATAAAGGTTATGATTTTTGTCAAGAGATCTTATGATGGTGTAATCGAACATAGTTGTGATAGAAAGGAGCAGGGGGGGGGGATTACTTTAAAACATCCGTTTGTAAAATCAGCAAACAATCTACATTAAAAAAACACCTAATGGCATTATTTATTCTCCAAAATATACAGTTTATATTAATTTAATGAGCTCCATCTATAACTCTCTTTGGTCAGACATTTCTGATTCTTGTTAGTGACTGGTATATAAAACATTTTCAAGACTTTCTTTAAATGAAATAAAACATGCATAAATGTGTTTAAAGCATCATTGGAGTTTACAATATCCAAACATATTAAGGGACCGTTAGATGCGCATTGCTGTGTCTGCAGGGTTGTCTACTTTGAAGGCAATCTAAAACGGAAAGTGGGGTGAGGTTATTTGGGTGCTATATAACAGTCCTTTTTTATCACGGGCAATTGGGTTGTTTTTCTTAAGGTTACAACCTGGCTGTCTAAGCTAAATATCACCAATAAAGCTCAGCCTTTGTGTCTTTTCTCTGGCGCAAGCAGACGCATCCGGCATTTCCTACGGCGAGGCAACTGGCAGACTGCAATGATCATAACCGAGGCCTTGTCTGTCCTTTAGTCCTCTGCTGGACATATACAAGCCTTAATCCTTTCATTTCCCAGCCTGCATCTTTACTTCCGGACTGTTTAGATCACACAGAGACGCTCAAAATCATTTGCAGAGGCAGTATTAAATTATAAACATGGTGAAAACTTCGTGATTAAATGTAACCACATCCAGATACATATGTAACAGAATTTAGCTTCATAATAAAAAATAAATAAATAACCCACAAGAAAAAAAATCATATTAAAAGTTCCTTTTACGCACAACAATAAAACACTTTATTGCACTTTTTGGAATAATAATGTTGTGTTTGTTTGAAGCAGTCTGTGCCAAGTTATTAATAAAAATCGACCAATAATTAATAGTGTTTCACTTTTCATGATGCGACGAGTTTTACTGAGGTAATCAAGGCAGTTTCGTGTTGTGGGAGAAATATAATAGCCCAACAACATGAGACTACCTAAACCACTCAACAGCCCGCTCTCCTCTTCAGGAATATCTGTTCAAATGTGTTTTAGTGTTTTCAACATGTGGGGATTGTGTAGTTTCTCAGGATAAAAGCTCTACCTGGAAGAATTTTAGAAAACTGTAAAAGCGCAAAGGACAATGCTCAGACACATTTGTAATATTGATCTGATGAATGCGGCAATTCTCAAACAGTTTTGGACTGTTTTAGTCAAGGCAGTCCAGATGCGTCACTACCTTAAAATTAAACATTTTGCCATTAAAAAAAAAAAAAGTTTGTTTTTGTAACAGTGACCCTCTTATTCACAATTTGAAATTAATTACTATTTTAAATAATAATAATAATAATAATAATAATAATAATAATAATAATAATAATAATAATAATAATAATGAAAAAAAAATCACTGTTGCTCCACTCGTTGTGTGGTTTACATTTAAGTCTGATGTCAAGGACAAAAAGCAACGAAGTGTGCACAGCCGCCAGACATCTATTACAGGCCTAAACTATGAAGAGCATCACCCTCTCTAATAATATTTACTGTGCACAGAGCGAACCCTGTCCAAAACACAAAGGCATTAGCACCCTGCACTGTACCTGTGCCAACTTTAAGATTTAAACACCGCGCATGCAGCTCCTATAGTCTGTCCTTCTGAATGAAATAAGAAGTCTGCAGTTGCAGGGATGGTTTTATTAATTTGACCAGCAAAATGTGCAAATATTCATCAGACCTCTTGGGCTCTTTAGCTGTCACATAAAGGTCTACATGTAACTGTAACACAAGTATCCCAAGGGTTAGTCCAGCATGCAAATTCCAATGGTTCACTCAGGTCCACTATACAATATGTACAAGCCTGAAGCTCTGAAACATTGTGGTCACATTCTGAACATTTTAAACACAATGGATCAACGTTACAAATGTAGCCATTTATAAATACATATCCACGACAAAAAATAAAACAGACGTGAAAATAAGAAAGAACAACAATCAATAAGTTAGCAGTAGGGTCCTATTTATTTCCATGGACATTCTCACAGTTGGGTGGGGGGGGCTCTGCACAGGCGCCCTTGCCATGGATGGAGGAGGGCGCCAAAGACGCAGACAGTCTCATGAGAAACTGAAGTTGCTGGAGAGCTCTCGGATCCTATTCTCCCGGCTCATTTTTTTCAGTTTCATCCTCCTGTTTTGGAACCAGATTTTGACTTGCCTGTCAGTGAGGTGCACACTGCGGCTGATCTCCAGACGACGCTCTCTAGTCAAGTACATGTTGAAGAGAAACTCCTTCTCCAGCTCCAGAGTCTGGTGCTTGGTGTAGGGGCAGCGCTTCTTTCGGCCACTCTTTGCTGTGAGCCAGTTGGCCGTACTTTCCAGTTTTCCATCTCCTATGATGAAAATGAAACAAGATATTATAGGCAACAGGCGTAATAATAACACATCATACCTGGAGGGAAGCATCGTATCTTTATTAGAAATTACGGACTAAAAAGATTCAAAATCCGAAATAAAGAAACCCTGACATGTCAAACTAATAAAAGTGCGTTTTTATTGTAAAATACTGAAGATGGGATTTGGTATATTAATTATATTATTTGAACTGACACCTACTACACAACCATACAGTATAAATGCCCGTATAAATGACTTATTTCTGAGTTCTATTTGATTTTTTACAACCATTTTACGCACAGCCACACATCTATGTGGATAGCCCATACATCTGCAATTCAGCATTTTACCAGAACTACTATTTGCCCCGTTAAGCAACAGCCTGTAACCAACTGCACATTTATTAAGACATAAAACATAGACTGCACAGTCTGCTGAAATTACAGCAAGGCCTGTGTCTTTGATGAGGAGACAACTGGCATCAGAATCCTGCGCAGGACAAATGGACTACACTTTGCTTTAAATTATTAATGAAACCCTGATGATATAAACACAAAAAAGAATAATTAATGCAATTTTAATCATCATAACATCATATAGTTGCCTGTTAAAATACATCCATACGGCCTGTCTGAATAGCATTATAATAAAGCACAGCTATAGCAGCCTATTTGTGTCTAAAAAACAGCTAATAACGCACAATAGCTCTGCTCCTCGGCTCTGATTGGTTAAGTCACGTTCAATTTCGCCTCATGCCCGATAAACCGATAAATACGCGTTAAACACACACCTGTGAGTGGCTGGCTGTTGACCTAAATATTAATACACGGATAGACTATCAGCACTCATGCATCCCTCTGTGGTTAGAAATCATTGGTTAAAAAACAATAGAAATATATGCGCATGCCCCTTCATGCCTCCTGCTATTGTTGCAACACATTTCTACAATGCATGTCTACGCTTCACCTTTAACTGGCTTTTCTGGGCACTCCGCACTGCATGTCTCAGCGGGCTCAGGGGAGGATGAGCCTTCCGAGGAGAGGCGGCTGTCCTCGTCTCTGGCCGGGGCGCATGGCGCAGGGACAGGCGCCTCCTCGTGGCTCTCCCTGCGCTCCGGCTCAGCAGAGGCAGCCTGGGGCTGGGACGAGGGCTGGCTGTCCAAGCGCGCAGGTCGCTGCAGAGTAAAGTGATTCATGTTTGGCTGGACATCATGGTAAAGCCTGGAAGACGCGTATGTCTGAGACAGGCGGAAGTAGCCGGGGACTGGCAAAGTGCTCCCGGTAACCGGGCACGATGCAGTCGAGTAGGAAATGTCATCTACTGTTGCTCCTTTAGGACATTTGTCAGACTCATAAAGGCAATACGCGCTCTCCTCTTTTATATTCGGTGAGAATGAACACTGAGCCATATGCTGGCCGCTGGGCTGATCCACCCGGCAGGATCTCGACGTTTCCAGCCACGTTTCCATCCCTTGAACATACGGAGCAGAAGACGGGATCACGCTTTGGGTGCTAGGCTCGTTGCGCTTACCGATCCCCGGGAAACACGAGCCACCGGAGAGTCCATATGAATATTCCGACGCCGGTGGCAAATACACCCCGTTACTTTGGTAATACGCACCGCTGTCGGTTCTCACGTTGATTAGAGAGTCCACGAAAAATGAATTTCCAGCTTGGTTGTTGGGGCATGTCATCGTTGTGGTATAATTTGACGGAGGATGAAGATAGCCCTTTCTGGCTGACATTTCTTGTGCAAAACATTGCTGAATAATTACTGATACTCACGCTTCTCACTGTAGCCTGCAGCCAATTAAAACACCAGGCGACTACAGACTCCTCCCAGTCCGGCCAGGCTGCTCCACTGTGTCGTATATTTTGTTTTAGGCTAAGTAAAGAAAGAGAAAACTGTGGGGGGAAAAGTGGTGCATCAGAGGGTTTGGGGTACAATCTTTAAATCTCTGATTTTGAGCCTCGATCCCCAGCTATAAGCCCAGAGCTGCTGCCTGTGTGAACTTAACAACAACCCCTATTTGACAACTCGGTTGTTGAAAGCTGTCCCTAACAATTATGTACAATGCATAGCTTTATGGCCACTTTTACAGCACTGTAAAAATGAAGGGTTCTAGAGGTGCCTCTGAGAAGCATAGGGTGCATCAAAGATCCAAAAGGTCCTGTGTGACTCTTTGGTGGAGGGACTCTTAACCCTTCTTGTGCTGCTCTGGTGACTATTATTGGACTGTTTTTTAAAATTCCTCATGGACTGTCCAAAAGCAGTGCAGATTGTGTTTTATCTCGTCACTTTGCTGGTCAAACTATAGTGCAGAGTCACTTCCTTTACAGCCCTGCAGCTTATCTGATTGTGGTGTGAATATTGTGGGTGCAAATGCCATGATTGCGTCCAGACACCTTTTACTGCAAAGGCTCTGTTGAGCATTTATAAAGGTGACACGCAGGCACAGTGAAATGACCGCCACAGCTGAACAATGCCCTGGAGCTACCTTTTTCTTCATGATCACTTAATATTGGCAAGAGTGCAAGAAATATAGTTCGTTACTGCATAGATGACATTAAAACTTGTTAATCTTGCTATTATCTCCTTAAAGAACCACTGGGAATTTGTACGTTTCTCCACGCATTTATCTACTATATATCAAGAAACACACACACACACACACATACACACTTATTCCGAGGCCTATACACGCAATTCCATTTTTTTCTAAATTTAAGTTTAATTTAAAATCAACGCCTCCTAATACCTATTCCACCCACGAATAAAAGTTCAATGCGTCTTTTAAACTTGTTTTTATTATTTATTTATTTAGTTATTTATTTATCTAAATATATGAACTATCTTCACAATTTCTCTCTTTATAGTTTTTGTCCTTTTTATGAAATGTTAGCGACAACAGGCCTGAGGTGGAGTTAATGTGAAAAATATAAAAACTAGTAACCAGAAAGAAAATTAAAGAAAAAAGAAAATGTGCTTGCATGCGTAAAAGTGCAACTATAATTTAGAGGGGGCTACAATGTTATATGATATACTTTTAGTCTTTGAATTTGAAATGAACCAGACTAATATTAATAAATAAAAATCGTGTGATAACATTCGAAGCGGGTGAATAATCTGACATGGATCATTTTGTAACACAGGTCCGGAGTGCAAGTGAATAAAAATGGGATATTAGTTGGTCCTCATCCTATGAGGAAAACTTTTTTTGTTTGTTTTTTTTGCAACAAACAACTAGTAACAACTAGTAAACACAAATAGTTGTCCTGGACTGTTGCAATATTTAAAATACAATTTTAAAAAGTCAGAAATACCGTCAATAGAGGTTAGGAGTTTATAAAACAGGCCTACAGATTTAGATCATCCTAAAGATGTCTCCAAAGCTGGGTGAAATACAACATCGGCTACCTCCATTTTCCTATAAGTCTGGAGCCATACAGTCTAGAAATCAGAGCTACAGTTTATGTACAGCCATTTTATATGGCGTCAAACCTGCAGCATGTCTGGCTGCAATGAATGATAATAATCATTAACCTTACTAGATTGTTTCCTGTGATGTGTCAGTGTGCGCTGTGGGTGAACTCTAATTTTATTATTCCCATAAAATCTTTTGTTTAAATTAATTATCTTTTTTTAAATAAATGTTAGAAAAATAATGAAAATTCCATGCTGACTGCTGTGCGTCAAACTGTCTCTCTGCTGGTTTCTGACTTTAACAGTGCGCACGCACAATGACACACAGAACAACTAGTCTATGGGACAATCCCAAGTTTTCTCATTTTCACATGTTTACATTGTTTACATAACGACTAAAAACATCAATCCAATTTAGATTGATTAAGTTAAATATAAATTACGTTTTAATCTGTATGGAGATTATAAAAGTTAGTGAGCCACACAATGTTTGGAATATACAGGCACATGTGATCTTATTGCTTAGTGCGCATTGGTCACTCCAGGCCTATAACTTCTGCAAATCTGCAACCTGAGAATCTGCATTCAATTTGATGCTCAAAGAAACAAGCTTGCACTGTTTACTTGTGGTAATTTTGCCAGTAATGCTTTCATGACATCATAACATCTGCACCTTAAATGAAAAACAGCACAAAACCAGCACTTTTCAGATGGAGATGAGCTGGAACAAACAAAAATAGACCCGCTGCCTTAAATCACATCAAGAAACCCCAATGTAGTCATAAATAAAACGCACATGATAATATTTCTGTGCCTACCTTAGCAATGAAATCCTGATGTGGTGACATTTTAAAGCAGCTGAGCGGCGAGTCAAACTTCTTTTATATCTCAATTCACGGCAATGACATTGATCTGAGGAGCGCCACCCAGTGGACGAAGACAGCGGGGCCTACACACACACACACACACACACACACACACACACACACTGCAACACAACACAAACGCAGAATATTCCTACCACGGTAAGATGCTGAAACAAATGACGGCGGAAAGGTCCGTGAACACAAGCTTTCAATGCTCCCAGCCGTTGTTTTTCAGCCCCTTAGTCACAGTTAATAACCTTGGTCTCAGACGCTTTATTGCACTACACTCCAAATGCTCCAGACGAATCCGCGTTTTATGGCCAAGTTACTGGAGCAACTGGGAGGATGTGCAGCAATCAAAGCGGAATTCCTGGGAGCCTCACAGGATGCACGGTATAAGGAAGGCATCAGGGCCCTTATTAGCTTATGGCAGGGCATTCTAGTTGTTTTCAGGGGGCTGGTGGTGGATACAAAGCCACCTGAAGACAATTTTTACCCATCTTTTACGCGCGCGGGCTTCATTTGCCCTCCTTTGCAGGGTCACATAAACCCCCATGGTTTAAATTCATATTTAGTATCAGAGTGATATTTAGATTAAACCACTCCAGCTGATAAATAAATGATAAATTGTAATAGTGATCTGGAGTTGGTCCGACCCTTTATTTACCCCAATGTCACTGCCTGATGGGTCAGCTGACTTTCAGTGGATGAAATTAATTAAGTCTTTCAGAAATGAGAGCATATAACCACATAAATAGATTCATATTATTTGGAAAAGGGCGGCCTGTTACATCTATATGCATTCAAACAAGTGTCAAGATTGTCTCAGTGAGCCTAACAGGCATGTTAGGTCAGAAATCAGCCTCTCCTCATCGCCCTAGAAATGAATGAAGCCCTTTGTAATGGATATCAAACAATAACTGCAGCGGATCCCATTTCCAGCCATGAGGGAATAAAAAGCGTCAGACCTACGTATCGTGCATTTGATACGATCCACGTGCTGGCGTATAAAACAGAATATGGGATTATGTTTCATTTTGGGGTTTTGCTCTTTTATCAGCGGTTTGACTTTTGGATGAAGTTCGGGAATAATCCAACTTTACGGCCAAGAGCTCAACAAAGCGCCTGCACTGTGAGGGTCAAGCGCAGATGTTAAATATCACCAAATATCAGACTTAAAGTGCATGAAATGGATGAATTGGGATCAGACTATAACTTAACTCATTCTCTAACTATGCAGTTGGGGGGAGAGCCAGCAGTGTCAGGTGAGGTCTGATAGTAATTCCAAAACACACAAAATACGTTTATAGTCACCGGAGTTGTATTTGTACAATAAAGTTAAAAGAAGAAAAAAGAAGAAAACATGAACAGTAGTTTGATGTCAAGATTTCTGGCCATAAAAGTTGCGTGCGTAAATTTGGGGAAACAATTTAAATTCTAAAGAATTTAAGAAAAAAATAAGATTTTTTTTTTTTAATTGCAGTACAGTAATTTCTCTGTGTATTATTAAATAATAGGCCTACAAAAGGAATGTAGACACATCTGGCTTTCCGCGTAAACACACCATGCACGCAACAACGTAACTTTAAAATAGGGAAATTGCTGATTGGTCGGACAAGCAGAATAACAGGCCTGTATAATAATAATAATAATAATAATAATAATAATAATAATAATAATAATAATAATAATAATAATAATAATAATAGAGCCAACGGTGTTTAATGACAAAATAGTGTATAAATAGTAGAATTCTTTATGAAGTCTGACACATTAAAAAACTCATCATTTTGTCCAGGTAACATGGAGATGTGTAGCTTTGATGAATGGGTGCATGTCGGTGACAGTCTTTGTTCAGTGTTTATAGCAGGGGGTTTGTGGTGTAGTACTGTAAACGGTCTCTGTTCAGTTTCTTCTCCTTCATCCTCCTGTTCTGAAACCAGATTTTGACCTGGCGATCTGTCAGATTGAGCATCCGTGAGAGCTGCATGCGCTTCTCTTTGTTGATGTAAACGCTGAAAAAGAATTCCCTCTCCAGTTCCCTGATCTGATACTTTGAATATGGACATCTCTTCTTGCGCGTCCTCTGGCCACCTGAAAGATAAAGAAAAAAAAAGGGCAAAGGTCAACCATATGAGATGTTATACACACATTGCAACAAAATTAAATCATGTGTCTATATGTCCTGCTTTGAAGCAGCAGTGGTGGTCTGCACGAGCTCTGGAGTTCAAGTGTTTCCCTCCTCTCAGGCCTGCAGATTTGTAAACAAAGACTGGACTTGATAGTGGGATATGTTGGGCATGGAGGGACTGCATGTGGGAAGTTGTGAATAACTTATCGAAATCTGTAAAACCATACCGGCTGGCTTTTTAAGAGTGAGGGCGTGGGCCTAAACCAAACAGTCATGAGTACAGTGTATATGATATGCTTGTATTGTCCGCTTATGATTTCACTGTGCGTAAAGAACTGTTGTTTTAGTGTTAGTGCGAGCAAATTCCATGAAAGGCAGTTGTTGAATTAAATCCCCACAAATCCTATAAATCTGTAAATATTTATCTTTGAATAAGGAGCAGGGTTTAAACATAAATATGCCCAAAAAGACACATTGCAATGCCCCAGCTGCCCACTTTAGTCAACCCAGTATAAACCAAATTATAAATCCAGAAATATAAAAAGAAATAACGTAAGAAATTAATTATAAACAGAGAGATATTGAGTGTACCTAAAATGTCTGGATTAGTATTTCAATGGTATTTTATGAATTATTAATTGCCATATAAATGAAGTTTACAGGCCAACTATAAGGATATTTCAGCGCACATGTGCAGGAAAAAAGTGGAGATCTTGTTTGAAATCTTGGAAGACAAGCTTAACGCCAAAGTCTTCACGGCCAATTTCAATCCCAAGCACGTGATCTTGTCGTTTATAACATAGTTTTGTTATAGGGTAAATCTGCAGGCCCTCCATAAACCTTACGTGCTTATAAAACAGCATATAAAAAGCTTTTAAGAGCAACGCGTAAGATTTTTCTCCTTGTTGCGTTGCGCAGGGCTGTATACTCACTGCTGCCTTTGCTCTGTTTCTCCTCGCTGTGGCCGGAGGAAGACTTGGGGCTGCAGCTCTCCGCCGTGTCCGAGCCCGGGTGAGCCGGAGCGGGGCTCGTTTTGGCGACGTGTCTGTCTGTGTCTGCTGCTGCTGCTGCTTGTGCTGTCGGCGTTGTGCTGCTCTCTGCGCTCCCGTACGCAGTGTCGAAGAACTGGTCAAACGCTTGTGGCAGGACGCCGTTCCTGCCAACGCTGCCATAGAAGCCGGGCGTCGGGTTGGAGGCGCTGGAGTGGCTGGCGCTGGAGCTGCTGCCTTTCACCAGGATCTCTCCCCCCCGGGAGGTCGGGCTCGTCCAGCCGTCCCTGTGCACGATGTCCTCCGGGTAGCAGTGTGACAGGCTCCCCCTGCTGTGGTGCCACTTACTGGAAGTATCAATCCCATAGTCTCTGAAAGCCACATCTCTCACGGACGGGACCTGTGGCAGGGCTGAGGACTGGTAGGGGTATGTCATGGGGCAAGAGGACTGGCTCTGGGTTAAATAATGAGGGAGACCCGAGAAGTCCGCTCCGGAGACGTAGTAAGTGCAGCTTGGTAAATACATATTAGAGCCAGAGATCCGCTCATCAAAATCCATATTCTGCTGTTGGAAACGTCCTATAATAATCCGCGCATAGTTCCTCCGCGACGCTGCGCTCCAGTCACTTTGAGGCAGACTGGTGGAGCAGAAATCCTTAGACGTACAAGCTGACGTGGGGATCCATCTCTATCCATTCCTGAGGGCCAAAGCCATGTGACCACTGGCACAAAATGACAGATAGCCTACGCCTCAATGTGTAGGCTATATGAGTCGATGAGTTTATAAAGTAGACCTTTGGCTGTATGGGGAAGTAAAAATACAGAGAGGATTTGTGCTCAGACATTTAGGCTATTTCGAAAAAAATATTTTAAACACGGGTTGTTTTTCATTGTAGATCTTCTGCAGGGTTACTTGTGTGGACTGTTATCGTTAAATCACCACATTACAAGGTAGAACAAATACAGAATTATATCCTATTTCACGCCAAGCTGCTTAACCTGCCATTTTTACCTTTAAGTTCGTTTTTAAACCTAACCCTCACCTTAACCCTAACCTTAACCTCTGAGACATTTTAAAGACGAAGACATTTTTAGACCGGGGCAACACGATTTAGACTTTGCTATGCACGTGAGGCTTAATCCTTGTGGCACACAGCATTTAATAGGCTAAAATAGAGAACGTGTTGAGTTTTATATGGCAGGGTCTTATTTTAAAGACAATTATGGTCTGTTACGCACATGCGTCAATTGTTTTTGGAAGCTATTGCAAGCAATTAAATCTATTTAAAATGATTGAGCGAATAGCAAGTACTAATTCGTCGTCTCTCTGCATGAATCTAATATCGCTCCTCTGGCTATATATAGATTCACCCAGTCCACAAGTGGCGGAGCAATGCGAGTCATGCTGCACTTTTGTCAGGCATCAGTCCAGTTTGGCACCCGGGGACAAAAAGACAAAGGCCTCTAAAGACAGGCTGGTGGCTATGCGTGTGTTTTTGGGGGGAGCAGCATTTTTTTAGGATCATTAAAGCATGCCAGCTCGGCTCTGTTACAGACTTCACTGTGCCCAAATGTACGTTTAATTGCATTCTGGTTGTGGTTGTTTGTATGCGTAAAAGTTGATAACAGGGCCAGAAGCAGCCTGGGTGAAGTTCATATGAGGCTAATCAGATGACATATACGCATGCGTTTAATGTAAACATACAGATGTTGCTTATAGGCTACGAATAATAAAGATATTTGTTAAAAGGGCTACAGTCTTTGCATCGTCTGTTCTCTCTTTGCAACGCCCAATATATAAACCTTTGGACACGGGCTGTTTCCCCACACTTCAATCAATTTTCATTTGTCATCACTGCTCAGTAAGTGGGCACATGTGTCACATGTCACTAATCCTGTTATGCAGCCAATTTTAGAATTTAGTCCAAATTCACTTTTCATACATCAAAGCGTGTGAATTTGCCATGTGCAGGGACGCATTAGGAGACTATTCATTCTGACCAGGTGGCTTGCTGTTCGACTTCAACGGTGACGTGTGTGAAACTGTTATTCATTTGGCGATTTAAATAGTCACATGATACACTTGACGACAATTCCTATTTTTATTCTTTTGTGAATTAGGTTATTGAGGCTTTGTGCGCAGCGCCAGGCTTCAGGCCGAGGCTGCAGGAGTGGCCCAGTTTGTCACATTAATCCTTCTTCGTCTAACAGCAGCACAGTTTTCAAACAGCTACAACCACAAAAATATTGGGTTACTCTGTTTAACCCGAGCCAGTAGATGCACATTAATCCACTAATATAGGCGAGACCGTTTCCATTGGTTGTAGTACGCATGTTGGCTGTATGTAAACAAGAAGCTGGTAAACCTTGACCTCCAGCCGGAGGAAAACAATTGTGCAAAAAAAATACATTTCCATAAAATTGGCATTTCTTTGTTTCCACTTTAGCCTATCAGTTCGAAATTGTTAATCTAGCCAAATGAAACATTGTATTATAATGTCCGCTTAAACGATGTGTTAATACTTTGAATAAAAAGGGATAATTAAACCAATTTAATATACAAAATTATTTTGTTGTCTTTTTTTGTACATTAGACAATCACATGAAAGTCAAGATGGTTGATCGTTGCTTTGAAAGGTTCAGATGCAATAAATTTGGAGGGGGAATAAAAAAACAAAACAAGTGGCCTTATGCCTGCAACACAAGATCCCAGAACAATAACTGTACATTTATTTCAATATAGCAGAAAATGCAAAAGCTGGAGGTATAAAAACACATTTAGATCTAGCAGTCACATAATGTGTCTGCAGCTGAAGGGGATTTTAAAAAATAAAAGCATGTTTTCTTGGTTTCCCTGAATTTTCCTTCGACACTTTAGCAGGACTGTAACTTAACTGCCTGAAAATCTGTGTACGCCTCCTGCCTTTCCTGAGTCCATTTCACAAGGGGCCATTTTATAATATTTAGGTCAAATGTGCCGGTTATGATTTACAGTTTAAAGGCACAATCAGGTACAGGTAGCCTATTTATATTATTTAAGAGTTTATGAGTAATAGATGAAAAATTTGCATTTTATTTCCATTTATTTAAATGTTTGTAAACATTACATGTGTAATGAAAATGTACCAAAAATACTATTAATTTGAAGTTTGTCTATGAATTAAAGGAGCTGTAAATCACAGGACAGTGACAGCAGGTTTCAAACCTGTGTTTTGAATTTTGGTAGTTGGACGACTGTGTGTTTACATTTGGATCATGGATTATGCCTTCAAAGAGGAAACCAAACAAACTCTCCAAATCCCCTCACTTTTTTATTTATGATGATCTGAATGTGTTTATAAAGAGGAAGCATACTGCAGATTTATTACTCAAAGTAAAGTTGTTTTTCCCTCAGACACGGCTCCTTCAGTTAATGACTGCAGCACTGTTAGCATGAAAAAGTGACTAAAGATGTATTTAAAAATGACAAACAGAATTATTTGAAAGAGCATATGTAGGATTTTGAAGTTGAAACAAAACATTATCCAAGATTAGGATAATTGATAATTGGCTGTATGAAGATACGACTATTTTTCCATGGTTTCGAGATTTCTGGCTTAAGTAAAAGTTGTTTTTCCTCTAAAACGTTTTTAAACGTTTTTTCTGTTCTAGTCCTGCTCTATATAAAAAGTGTCCTGAGATAACCTTTGTTATGACATGACACTATAAATAAAATTGAACTGAATTGCATTCTAAAGTCTAATAATCTGGTTCATATTATAAAAAGTTTACTTTGGTGGAATATGAGAAAATAAGAACATATTTGACAACACTGATGAAAGATCATATTTCAGTTTGAACACACAACAGATAGCAGACAACTATCATCAAGGTGTAAAGAAACTAAAGAGAGAAGGAAAAAAAGATGGAGGAGACTGACAGCACCTATAGAGGGGGGTGGTGCGGGGTGCTTCTCCGGAAGTAGTGTTGGGGGGGTTTACAGCTGAGGCTGCTGTAAAACACAACTTAAAAAAAACTATAAAACTTTCTGGCTTCACAAATTCAACCTCGCATTCATCCACAAATGTCTGGCTGTCAGGCAGATGTGATATGATTGCAAAAGGCAGCAGGTTTAATATACAGCGGGCTCAAATTAAACACACATCTATCACACTTCCTGTCTGTCTGTCTTCACTTTAAAGTGCACATGTCTATTGTTTGTCCAGCTATGTTGTAATATTGATAAATGCAGTTTTTGCAGCCTATCATCTCTCGACAATATAGCTGTAAACACTGAGAGCATGTAATACAAAATACAGCTGCAATGCCTGATGAAAAAATAAATCATTAAAATAAAATGCTGCAGTAGCCAGAGACAGATGTTAATTAACAGAACATTTAAATGTGTTCATGCATTCAGCCGATATGACCAAGATCACCCATATATACTTATTTTCCTAATCATTCACAGAAACAACCTTTATTATTATTATTATTATTATTAGTGATTGGGTTCCTACAAGTAGGTTAATTTGTATTAGTTTTCACTTTTTTGTTTTCTTTGGCTCTTTTATGACTTTGCTGATATTCTTAGATTCAGGATGCAGATATTGTTATGATGCATTTTTGAGCTACAATATCATATCGCAATGCCCAATGTAATGTTGTTTATAAGAACATGTAAATAATTAAATCGTAAACAAACACATGTGTTCATGCATTTGATTGTGTTGTTTGGAAGGAAGAATATCCAGCTGTCATTGCGTCAACGCCAACTCTGTCTCTCTACTGTTCTGATTTATTTGTTTGTTTGTTTTCCTCAATTACATTTTTTCCTTAAACTGTACAAATACAGTTTACAACTGTATAAATACAGTTAAATCCTAACTAAAGATTTACGTTTTGTCTGAAGTGCATTGCACAAGAGTTTCTTTGTTACTGTGTGAACTTTATTGCCTTCAATTTCCTCTTTGGAAAATTTAATAAATTCAGCAAAGTTTTCAGTATTAGATTAGGATTTGATTTAGTATTCAGTAGTTATTTGGCTATTATTAGTGCGGTCACTGATTAATACAGTGGCATGGTGCAGGCCTACATACGGGACTTTTTGGAGTGAGGTGCATTAACCTGTTTGGCTGTTAGGGGGAGCAGTGACACAGAACAACAGAGGGGACTCCTCATGTGACTCCACGTCAACAAGGTGCAACAATATTTACATCAACATCAGCCCCAACATCCACAAACACTGAACAAGTAGTTTACATACTTAAAGGAAACTATTTCAACTTCCTAAAATTATTACCTGTATAATATATTGTGCTGTTTTTATACTGCTACTGATTTTACTGTTTCTGATACTGTTTTTATTTCCGTGTTAACTGAGTACTTTTGAAAGCGTATACAAATACAATGTATTATTAGAAGGCACATCTATCCAATCAGTAGCCCGGCCTTTCTAAGTGCTCTTGAGCAAAGCGACAAACTTGCCTCACTATGGTTAGTTAGAGGAGATGGACAGTTTGGAGGTCAGTGCCGTGCCCCGGTTCTAGTATTGAATATTTTTAATTTTATTTGGAAAATCGGGAATATTTTTACACTGATTGTGTTTTTTGGGGGTCCGATACTTGTGTGAATTAAGCTGATTCTGTAGCCCATATGTGACTGTGATAAGATAATGTGGATCATGTTAACGCCATAATCAATGCAATTATAATACAGCATTTCATTATAGGTAGAAGGCCAAATATCAACTGACAACTACAGAAAAGAGTCGTGCGTATAATAGCTGAGGGGCAGTTTGGACGGCGGATTAACAGGCCTCTCCACGAGCTCTCGCACACTTTTCACATCATAAGGATTTGTTTAAATTCAGCTTTTACAAATAGATTTTCAATTCAGTAAAAAAAAAGAAAAGAAAAAAAAAGACATGGACAAAATCACCGTCCGTTTTTTAAGACAAAATGAAAACACACATCTTCCTGAAGAACAGGGTTTGTGAGGACATGAATTCACACAAATAAAACAGACTGCACCTTTAATATTTAGATTTTTCTCTCTCTCGATTGAGTTAATTAATAAATATGAGTATGCATTTTAGAAATGTTTTCAACATTTTAACAGGCATTTTGGTGACGTAATTTTGAATTGCACTCAACAAAAATAAGTTTCAGAACAGACTAAAGTTTGCACGTGCAAATGCAAGAAAACACGATGAAACATGAATGGAAACTGAGTCATTCGAGAGATAATTTTTCATTTTCATTTTTGAACAAATTGTATCGTCAAGAAAAGTTAGTTAACAATTAGGTGTGTAACAAAAAATATAACATAACAATAATAATAAGTCATTATCATGGGCTTTGAGCTGTGCCATTACTTCAAAAAGGCTTAATCCATTATATTTGGTCAAATATGTCATTATTACTATAATATTTCTATAATTTGTCTGTAGTCCTAAAATATATGTAATATCCTAAAAAGAGATATTTGTATTATTAGGCTACTGAAGAAATACGGTTTTGAGTTCTTACCTTAATTGTCAAAGTTGAAATATGAGACGTTTTATTAATAATGGGCACGGTAAATATGTATAAATAATAGGCATTTCTTACACACACATGCACACGTACGCGCACACACACAAGCTTGTGATGTACGGACAGATGTTAGTCTGTGGACAGACGCTGTGTTGACAGATCTTCGCCACTAGATGGCGACATAAACTCTTAATGGCTGAAGCCTACAGAGACTGAGCTCGTGCCAGGCTCCTGCAGGCCTTTGGCCTGTATCAGTTTAGGGGATATACTGAGGCCATTTGTAATTTTACAATGAAAATGATTTATAAAGCCTATCTTCGCTCCATCAAGCACCCATGTCCAATTTGTCCAAATATGAATGAAAATGACAAGATCACATTGCGTCTCTCAAACATTTATTGTCAAAAACTTTGGCTATTGCAGTCAAAAAAAAGGGAGAATAGATAGTTGCAGTCAGATAGTATTTACATGTTTAAATATGATTTCGGTTTCAGAACTCTTCTTGACTGACAGGCGGAAATTGCATAAGCCAAACTCTTGACAGGAGAGTTATTCTGAGTAAACCCTGTGTTTAAAAAAGAAAAAGAAAAAAAACAATGACATGGACAAAGTGTGGGCAAACCTATTGAAATGCTCAGGCTACTTTCGTTTAATCAGATACTGGCTGATTAACTAACAGAGATTTTAAACTTTTAAATGGAAAGGATGTAGTGTAAACTCAAACTGTGGAAACGAATTTATCTAAATAACTGAATTACCTCCTGTTTTTATTTATTTGTTTATATATACTTTTGTGTTTTTGTGATCTTGTTATGCACCGTATCACCAAAACAAATTCATTGTATACTTGGCAATAAAAACAATTCTGATTCTGAATTTTGATTCTGATTCTGAATTATGTATACACCCAAGAAGTGTTGTAGGCTACTATTGCCTCTGCAACGACAGAGTATGGATACATCAGGGTTCATTTGCAAAAACCGATATATCCTTTTTTATTTGTTTTCCTAAGTCATGTTTTCTTTTTCTTTTTTTCCAAACCAGGAAATATCAATCAAACTGGTGTTGGTTTATTAAATTTCAGAATGGCTTTTCCCCCCATTTTTTGCAAATGAACTATTTAGCGTGACTGAATACTGAAAATATAATTTTCAAAATTAATTTTCTATTGTTTAATTATTATTTGTTTAACTTTGGCTGTTTTCATTGTGGTGATCACAGACTGAAGGTACCAGTTAGCTATTTGTCTAAAGACGAATACAGTTATTTTAACTGATTGCAGCCTTATAATTTCTGGATTGGATTAAGTGGAATAAAAGCGCAGGGTTGCTCGAGGTGTCTCGTGCCTTTAAGGCCGAATGTCTCATTGTTTGGTGAATATTTTGCATCCCTCGCAGAATCGCCTCATGGTCAACATGTTGCAAACCATTTCCGATCTTCTGTCAACAGGCCGCATCGACTGGTTCCAATTAAAACGTGAGGAAGGAAATGTGTAGGTCAAAACAGAGCCGCCCTGGCGACAAAGAAGCCGTTCATAATGTAATAAATTATATAGCAGTTTTTTTTTCACCTCGTTATCTCCACAGCTAACTGGAGCTCTTGAATTTAGTGACAACTTTCTTCTCCTTTACGCGCCTGTTCTGAAACCAGATTGTCACTTGTCTCTCTGTCAGATTTGTCTGCGCGGATATCCTCCTCCGTTTGTCCTTGGTGATGAATTTATTGGCGGCGTACTCCCTTTCCAGTTCTTTGAGCTGCACCTTGGTGTATGGCACACGCTTCTTTCTCCCACGGCGGACAGAGCTGTCTCCACCAGATATAGTGTCTGTGGAGGGAAAAAAATAAATAATAAAGTATCACATTTTAATCTGCTCGGCTGCATCAGACAGAAAACGAAAATCTTTTTGCATTTTCTTATTTTCCCCTTTCTTTCATGCGCATTATTAAATATCAACTGTGAAAAAACAGCTTTTTACATTAGACATTACATGCAGATATTTTTTTCAAGTTTAACTGCGCATTCTCATCAACAAATGCAGTATAACATTAGCTGACTTTCACCATAGAATCATATTTTAGACATCACAAACTGCACAAAATTACATATTGCTTTTAAAATACACACTGGACACAACTGTCTTACTATAGCCTATAAGTCCTATATTTATGTGTTAATAAAACAATAAAAATACCTTGTAACGAGGATTTCCACAGAGGATTTGACTGTGGCTGCTCCTTGGTGCAGTAAACTTGACCACTCCACCCATTAGTGATGGCCCAGGGCTGATAGGGCTCCATGGGCAAAAGAGACTCGTGCCTTGGCTCAGATGGAGCACTCAGCGCAGGTACGACAGGCACGTCCAAGTAGCTGGGCTGATAAGGACCCGAGGAATAGCCCTGATAAAACGCAAATTCCTTCGCCCTGGTTGAGAACTCCTCACCAGAGACCGGTGAGTCCATGTATTTATCGCCATAACCAGAGGGCTGCGCGCAAGCCTTGACGCTGCCGTGTGACATCCTGCATGGGTAATAACTGCTGCCAAAATATCCATAAGGCAAAGATGCGTTGGGCGAGCTCTGAGTGGCAGAACAGGGACTGCACTGTTTGCCAGGCTCCCCCATGCCAGAGACTGGCACCTCACTCGCAGCGTAGGTGGTGCTCGGAGCCAGCGAGGTTGGATGCGCTAACAAATTCCTGCACTGGTTTGCAGCAAAATTGCCTCCAGTAAATCCTTCCATGTTCTTGCTTCTTTCATCCAAGCCGTTGTCGTAGAGAAACATCACCGGGTCAATCCAGTGCGAATGGAGGAGTAATGAAGCGGTCATAGCATGCCCTACATCGAGACGACCAACTCTTTTTCAAAATCCCCTCGACTGAACAGAGACAGGGACTCGGGGCAGAGTAACGATACCAACACGCCTGAGTACATAAAGATCGCAAGGTTATTGGCCAGGGCCAAACACGTGATATGCAAAGGGGATGATAAACGTCTAGACAGCAGATAGTGCAGATCAAGCTGTATACTTGTGAAGATGTACTGTACATCAGTATATCCATGTTTTATGCAAAGAAGCCCTAAGGGATTTTTTCCCCCTAAAATCATTATATTGGAATCTCAAACTGAGTGAAACTGTGATGTAAAAGGAAATCCTGTCTGTCCGGTATAGTGCCATCACAACAGGCTTGTTTGATAGTGTGTAGACAGAGCGTGACAAAACTATATTATATTATTCATTCATTTATTTGATTTTTTTGCAGCGGAATGGATGCGTAATTACGCGTGCCATTTCTGTTGCACAACCTTTTACTGTAAGAGTGAAGTAAAAAATATGTCTGATATGTGAATTTAAAATAATTTTGGGTGTATACCTGAAGTTTTGACCTTTTTATGCACTCAGTCGAGAAGGTGCAGGCTTTTACAAAATGCACAATCATGTTTTTAAATTATCTGGCTTTTACGCATAATGATTACGCATGCGTCTTTTTTTTTAAAGAAAATAAACAGATCGATGCGTTATGGATCCATTTAAACCACGTGGTATAACAACATGAATACATGTAATAATCGTCACAATTGGCACTGCAACGTGTAAATGTAGACATTATTCAGTATCCACTAAAATACCAAAAGCATGCCACATTTGGCTGCACTCTTTCTCATACGGGTTAGACGCGGCTGGAGGCCAAGGTCAAGTTGAAAGTTGCAGTCTGGCCAAATAGGCACTTCACGCCAGGAAGCCGAAGAAAAAACAGCTAAAAGCAGAAGAGGAGGTTTCATCTACAGACTGTGGTTGTTTTTTAAGACTAGTTGGGCCTACATAAACTCGTGCTTTCTTTCTTTGATCCCATCGATGACCAAAACAAAATCTATTGGCATGAAATTGTCAAAATCAAAAGCTCAAGATGATTTATTTTATCATTATACTAGAATTTTTTTTAAAAGTTACTTGTAGGAAAATAAACCGCTCTTCTCCGTGCCCACACATTCTGCGTAAATGCCTCCATAGGTGGGCTCTTGTTTGCAGAACGCAGAACTAAAAGCAGCCTTGCACTGGGCCACATATACAAACAAATCCTTCACGAGTAGCCTACGTAGTGCAAGAATAGAAATCATATGTTTACGTTTAGCCTATATATGGCACTAAAACATTCAGCTGTGTGTACCGTGACAGACTGAACAGGTAATGATTAACAACAATTTTCAGAGTTCAATTTGTTTTACATTTCTAACGTGAGACCACAGACGCAGAGAAATGTATACCCACCTAAATTTGAGCACCTTTTTATTTTTAATAGAGTTTTCCCACCTTTTGAGGCTGTAAATCTTTATGGCCCAAGTTCATAGCTTGTAGGCAAGTGAGCAGTGGTCTACATTTCAGGCAAAAAGCATAAATGTTTTATGTTACAGAGTAGGTTCGTGTCTGATTTTTGTTTTTATTGCAACAGACTTTAGATTGACTAATGTGTTTTTTTTCTTACTTGTAACTACTATATTCACAGCATTTTGGCAAGAAAAAATTGCCTACTTTCTTAGATTTAGCATGAAACCGATTTAGAGAAAGTAAGTGTTGGCTGGACAGGAATCATCTGAGCCACGTTGTTCACACATTAGAGGGCGGATGTCTGTCTCAACATACAGCAGCTCTACAGGAACTCTTCTATGAGCCAGTTAAATGAAAAAAAAAAAAAAACATTACCCATGTCTAAATTGCAAATAAGTCACTAGTTGTCGATAAAGAAACATTTCATTTGTTCATTTAATTTTCATTTCAATATGCCGTCAAAACACACACACACACACACACACACACACACTCACACAGTCTTTAAAATACACTATAGCCGACATAGTATTATTAGTGATGGTGTCTAAAGGCGCAGTTAGGACAAAAACAAATTATCTGGTCGCTTATACTCTTATATCACACAAATCGCCTC
Source organism: Heterobranchus longifilis (assembly GCA_028570985.1). Classification (NCBI taxonomy): domain Eukaryota; kingdom Metazoa; phylum Chordata; class Actinopteri; order Siluriformes; family Clariidae; genus Heterobranchus; species Heterobranchus longifilis. Next base: position 27,293 of record JAOVVB010276134.1, on the reverse strand, counting down.
TTTTAAGTGAAAGTCGAAACGTTGGCGCCAATTTACAACAAAAACACTAAAATTAAAGTCTGAAATACACAATTATACGAAATCAAACATTGTGACTAATTGTAATCTAATTAAAGGATTGTTACATCTTGAAGACGTACGACAGCTAAACAGTCCGGAGCTTAAATTGATTAATTATTGTATTTTGACAATGTTTTGACTTGCACGGTGGGTCTGATACGTTTGCAGAGCGTTTCAGTTCTTTAAAAAAGCAGGATTTTGTTTTTCCTTTTTTTTTTTGCACACACGCTGTAGGCTTTATATTATACAATGAGGCCACAATTGTCATGACCTTCTCAGGAGTATTTTTAACACTGTGTTGGTACTTGTTTTATGTATTTGTTTTAATGTTCTCCGAATCTATCTTTGCTGTTTTCCCAGCCAGAACGCTGAATTTCCTGTCTACAAAACTAATTTTCCCTTGGATATTAATAAAGAAACATTGAACGATTAAACCACACAGATTTGACAATAGATCTTAGTCATTAATTCAATGCAAAATGTAAAAAAAACAAAAACAACAACAACTGCCGGCTTGTTGCAATAGGCTGGAATATTAATTAAGAACAATTAGGAACAAGAAAACTGCAAAGAAATGTTGTGACAAGTCATCATGGCTGCAACATCCGCACTTGCGGACAGTCAAGTCTAACCAACTTGTCAAATAAATAAATGCATCTTTTTGCTGATGCATCGTTGCAAAACATATGGCTACCAAAACATGCACATGCATCTGTATCACCGCCGAGTTTAAGAATAAACACAAATAGACTTCTGAATGCAACACGAATTAAAAAGTGTTGTAGAGGCTATACGTTGAGTTAAGCACGAGGGATGACGTGCGCGCAGCAGATGACAATGTCAGGCCGTGTGTGTGTGTGTGTGTGTGTGTGTGTGCGTGTGTGTGTGTGTGAAAGAGAGTCTGCTGGAGGCCTGAGACCAAAGTGCTGCTCTGTTTGCAGTACCTATCAAGTAGATGACAACACAGCTCTTAGCCTACAGTGCTTAATGGACTTTTTATGGGTTTGTCTTGTGATCGCATGACCTATGGCACCTTGGCCCCTCAGTGGCTCTTGGCAAACTAGATCAGAAACATGCCGCCCTCCTGGTCTGGCCTAAGTGGGGATAGATAGAAAAGGAGGTCCACATCCTACATCCCAAAATGACTGAGGATGTGGCTGCATGACGCAACAGTCTCAACTTTGTTAGCTGTTGAGTAAGCAATAAAAAAATATTCCAAACTAATTCGAGAGGAATTTTTGGATAAGTTCTAACTGAAAAAAACTTGCTGCGTCCTTTTCGTTTGGAATAACATGCGCAGTTTTGGCCCCGTGTTTCTGTCCGGCGTTCCGCATCCCGCCGCTGCATCTGCTCTGCAGCCGAGCTTTGTTTATCCTGACTACTGAATCAGCGGGACACGATGCAAACTACATTTTGGAACTATTTAACTAGCGCTCAGAGACATGGAGGGAACAATGTGCAGTGCGTGTCTACATACAAGGCATTCATTTAGAATTCAAATTGCCATTTTCATCGCGAGAATTATCCTTCATCCTCTGTGCCTGAGGTTTGGCTGCATCTGTATGCAAGTTTGTGGACTGCATAAATTCAGTTATGTAAGCTGTGTCCACGCAAAGCCATTCCCTTTGAATCTATGAAAGTTATTTCAACAAAAACAGAATTTATGTCATTGCTACAACAAATCAGCATCACTGAATAAATGTGGTGCTTCTTGTTGTTACATTAAAAAAAATCTGTTAATAGTTTAGTTAACATCCAAATCCAGAAATTAAAAAAAAAAAAGGATGACATTTTATAAAAAGGAGGTGGTAAATTGTTCACAAAGTTTAAGACATGACAATTAGTCTGAATTGTCTTTATTTATTATAACACTCTTAGCCGAAAGTAACATTTCCAATGTGAAGAGAAGTAACCCCCATGAACAGAAAAAAACAGCAACATAAAGAAATCATCACAAACAATAGATAAATATGTGGAGACTAAACCGTGTTTTAACAAAAAGAGCTAATGAGTTGTCTGCTTAACACCAAAGATTGCCACTGGACTCTTTGTATAATGAATATAAGATCTGCAGAGCTGCCACAGCTTGACAGTCTAATCTTTTGGATCCCCTGTATACCTGAAAGTTCACTTCTAAAACTGAAAGGAGTGTTGCATATTAAAAAGGCTAGATCACACAGGAAATATGATTTCCAATAGGAGATAAGTGCTCACATGATGGGTCACGCAGTTTTGGAGCTCTCTTGGCTTCATGTCTTTCACCACTTTGACAAAGAAAGTCCTCGGGGCAAAATGCACCCTAACTATGCTGTGCTAGCCCTGTGCAGGGCCAGGCCTGGCAAGGCTGTGGACGGGGTGGAGGCTGATATTACTGGCCCTCCTCCTCACGCAGGAACTGGAATACAGAGGAGAAATCTTTATTGGCATAACCACGTGCACACATCATACGGTAGATCTGATGGGCTAAGGAGCCGAGGGGGGCAGGAGTCTTTGTGTTGGTCGCTGTGTTCTGTGCAAGGCCGAGATCCTGAAAAAGAAAAGCAAACATGCGTTAGAAAAACCAACGACGCTGAAAATTAAATTCTTAAACCAAAACCACCAGTCCACATACCACAGAGAATTTTTCTTTATGTTGTAATAATATGGGCTTGCTTCCCTTTTAAGAGGGATGTAAACTACTGCCGAGTAGTTCACTGCATCATTTTAAGTGGTGTGACCTAAGATATATATATATATTTTTTACAGTCACTTAAATCCCTGTCACGTGCTCGGCATATGGCACAGAAATGACTTCCTGACCGACTTATGCTAACTCACATACATACATACATGCATACATACACACAGCATATGAATGAGAACAATCCACTGAAATCAAAACACACATACATACATTTGTGTATCTTTTTGTTCCAAAAATATTGGGGATCAAATTATTTCTCCATACTAATTAGAGGAAATAATACTATTTCAGCCATAAAATATGCTTTATTTCCTCATGATATTGACCTTGTCATCGCAAATATAAGTGTAGTGCTGCTGGAGCACCGGAACGATGCTCTGCTACTTTTTTCTCCAAGTGACAAAATCAATTGCACAATGGAAGAGAACATGCGATTCACCCCATCCTCCTCTGATCTACTGTATATTAGTAAGGCAGCGCCCGAAATATTGAGTAGAATAGCGTTAATGTAATAAATAATGTGTAGATTCTCCTTTGCACATTTGGACAGTATTGTAAGGAGCGCGCCCAAGGCACACAGCATAGATATATAGTTTTATTCAGTTTTTTTATTTGGCTTCTTGACATGGAAATGGATGCAGTCCAGGGCTCCAGACTAACTTTTTTTCCACTAGGAGCACTGGTGCTCCCTACTGAAAATTTTAGGAGCACCACTAAAATCGACATGCAACGCAACACATTCATATTTTTTCCATGTTAACTGTATTAGTGATAAATGCTTTGGAAATAAATTAACAAATTTACAGAAATAACAATGTGCCATTTTATTTTAAAGTAAAAAAAAAACAAACAAAGTGAAGTAGTGCCACTGTGGCTAGTGGTTTTTCCAAAGTTACCAGCCACTCAGCGCAAAAAAAATATGGGGGGCATATTTGCAAGTCGCACTGGTGCTCCTAGTTGTTAATGAATGGGTGCAAAATGCAATAAATGGTTGCAGTCTGGAGCCCTGCAGTCATCCTAGGCTTCAGAAAACATCAAAAACACATTATTTTCATTATAAAAACCCAAACGGTCTGTCAGACCATCTTGGCAGTGCTAGTGTTAAAAATCTGATTTGAAAAACAAATCTTGCCTGCAGTCTGAACGTAGCCATTATAGTTTACCAACGTATGTAAACTTGTCACCGTAGGAACAATTGTTACATAATCTTCAAAACGAACCGCATATTTAACCGTGCGCGTGCATGCAGGTGCGCTCCAGAACTTCAACAAACAGCACTACACCCCTGGTCAACATGTAGAAACCTATAGATGTTTGTGGAAACACTAACTCTTGAACATAATTGCAGGCTCAGCAAAGGAGTTCAGGAGTAGTACTGTGCAACGGGTCATTAAAACTGACCTTAGCCATCAGCTGGGTGCCGAAGCCTCCCTGGTAGTTATTCCCAGAGGGGACTCCCTCCATGACTCCAGGCACAGGGTTGTAGGTGTCACTGGACCAGCACCGACCTGAACTCATGTTCAGGATCTTGGCCAACAGTTTAGGGTCGAGACCGAGTCTGTGAGCGAAGACACATTTCATGTTACTTACACAATGTTTATTGCTGCTGCCTCTATCGCCATGATTTAAGATGAGAGTAGAAACTGTTATGTGTAACCAAGAGTGTGTTCACCTGATTCCCAAGTTCATCGTCTCTGAAGTCCCAATCATTCCAATGGCTAGAAGCATGTTGTTACAGATTTTAGCAGCCTGTAATAAGATAGTGTATTAGAATTTAATTACCTGAACACATTAATTTATCATATTTTCTGATTTTATTCAACAATTGACCAACAAGTATGCACACACACTCAAACTACAATCTTTACACCTGCAATGTATTTAAAAGAAAAAAAAAAAAAAGACCTACCTGTCCAGTTCCAACCTGACCGCAGTACACCACATTAGCTCCCATGCAGGTGAGCAGTTCTTTGGCGGCAGTAAATTCCTCCTCTGCTCCTCCAACCATAAAAGTCAGTTTACCAGAACTGGCAGCACCCACACCTAGGAATGCAAAGTTGTGTATATACAGTGAACCAAGTAGAGATGGCTGGAATAAAGTGATTTTCTGAAAGTATCATCAGTTGAAATGCAGTGAACAAAAAGGAAATTGAAAGCAATCATATGAATGTGCTAAAAGTAATCATTGTTAATCATAGCAACCTTCTCAAAGTAGCCGGATTAGCAGCTACCATCATTTATGATACATGTTTGGCAATGTGTGGCTTTTTTCCATGTAGTTATTAAGAAAAAAATATGTTTACACTTAACACTGAAGATCTCAGTAAAACAGCAGGAAAGGTCCATCAAACTTCTCCAAAGTCGACAAGTGTTTTGTTGTCTGACGACATCAATATTTTCTATCTTAGTACCCTTCAGTCTCCTGATTTTGACAAAGCTTTCTTTGGAACATCAAGGTGCAGTACAACCAGAATATTTTCAGTGAGGTGGGGAGATAATTAAATAAATGTTTAAATGTCTCTGCATCTCTCTACTTTTTTTGTTGCATTGTATTAGAGACTAATAATAAAAGGAATACAATGCAACAAAATAAAAGGTGTCTGAGCCTAAGTCCAAAATCAACTAATTATGGACATTTACAGACATGCTTCAGGAGTGAAACTGTTTTCTTTGTTTCCTTAAGTAGGTTGGAAATACAAGGACTAACTCACTGTAAATGTAGAGAACCTATTAATTAAAATAGAATTACAATGTGCCTCACAAAAAACCCCCAATACAAATGAGAAAACAGAGTATTGCATGCAAGGTTAAATTCTACATTTAAAAAAATAATGGGAACAAAATAGCAAGGTGTAGTAGAATGATGATTGCAGTCACTTGTGTTAACAGCAAGTATGTGAAAGTGTCTTTAAAAAAAGATTTGGATAAGGACAATAACCTATGGACATTGGTGAAAAATGTTTGGTCAGCCCTCACGTAGATTTAAAAAACAGCCGTTTCTGGATCCATTTGTACATTTGACGATGCATTCAGGTTCACATGGGGTTAAAAGCTCAGTAATATACAATAACCAGGTGCAGGCCACATGGGTGCCAAGAAATTAACCAACATAGTCTTATAATTAATCCTAAAGTTTACAGGAAGCCAATGGAGAGAAGCCAAGATAGGTGTTATAAGTCCCCCCCCGCCTCCTAGTCCTCGTGAGCAGTCTGCCAGCAGCAATTTCTAACTGTAATCTAAAATGACGGTGCTGCTGGAGACAGGTGGGAGTTACAACAGTCAAGCTGAGAGAAATGATAAAAACATGGGCAATGGCTTCAAAAGTCATACAGAATAGCAGTGTTTTTTTTTTCTTTTTAAAGAGACGGTGACAGAGATTTCTGCTGTATGATCAATAGCTTTGTTGCAACAGATAACTTCAGCTTCTTCTCACAGACTTGACATTTTTTTGAAGAGATATGAGAACTCTGCTCAGCACTGATAGTGGTAGTGAATGACTTGTCCAAGAGGCGAGATACAGTACAGATGAGGTTGAATAATTTAAGTAATTAGCTACATATGTAGGCAAATAATTAACAAATATATTTAACAACTTCATATTACTGAATTCAAGACTGATAATTGGATTGGAAGTCTGTAAATCTACTCTTTACTTTCTAAAACAACTGAAAAACAAGCGTACAAAACAAAAACCAGTAAGACCTGTACAAAATGCCCACTTCATGGTTTGAAAGCAGAAAACCGCTGTGCGTCTCTCGAGTGGGACAATCCGTGTGTAACGCAGCCTTGGGTTAAAATACCAAAGCTGTCAGAAAACAGGTTTGTGGACTTTTTCCCAGCAGAAGCATTCCTTTCAATTGTACACAACTAGAGCACTGCCGTTTACTCCGACATTTTTGGAGAAAATAACTAAGCAAGTAACAAATGCCTAAACACAACAGCAGACATTTTTGGATCAGCATCAATTTGTTGCACTACTAGCAACATACGTGGTCACTCGCTATCAGATGTCCCAAATATAATCCTCCTCCAGGAAATTATTACCACATACAAAGTTTCTTCTAAATACACATTTCTCTTCTCTACCACCAGTTAACCAGTCTCGTTATTTCTGACCTCTACACTATCCTTTGGTAAGGTAAGAATTCTAGCCCGAGGAAAAAAATGAAAGATGGCCGTTATCTCATCTGGTCCTTATGTTTTTTCACACGAAGACACAACTATCAGACACATGCTGACTCAATTATGTCCCTGCCACCATGTGTGCTTTTATGTTTAAACTTTAACTGCACTGGATTAAACAGTCCCTGCCATGCCACTGTACTTCTTTTGACTTCTATCTGACCACTGGAGATGTTCAAAATGTTTAATTTAGGTGACATTGACATGATATATCATCAAAGTATGACATACACTTCAGTTTGCACTAGTTAAAAACTGCCGGCACCACCCACCCACACACACACACACACACCCCCACCCACACAAAATGTACAAGTTCAAGGGGGAAAGCTGGACAACTTTAATCCATGTGCACTACCACAGACGGAAGCATATAAATCATTACTAATCTTTAGGGCCAGGCTATAAAATGGACCAAAATCAATTCAAAGAAAGTGGCTGTCTTGACGTTGACGAGGCCAAGTTCAAACAAACTGTGTTTCTGTGTGGACCCCCAAGAAAGTCAGAGAGCACACGTTAAAACAGCTTGGAACATTTGTGCAGCCAGAAGCTGATCCTCCTCCTCCTCCCCATCCAGGGCTTTCCACAAGGATATGGAGGAGCCAGCCAGCTGGGAAAAAGTAGTCAGCTGGGGGGGTGGGGGGTCCAGAGGCATGCCCCCAGGAGAAAAATGTTGCTGTAAAAGCTAGGGCTGCACGATTAATCATTAAAAGATTGTGATCTCGATTCAGGCATGGACATAATCTCGACGATTAAGCTCATAACGATAATAATAATAACAATAGGCCTAATAATGGACCAAAATAATGTGAAATTGCATAATTTTAATTGGAAAACGTAAAATGTTCTTGGGGGAGCACCCCCAAATCCCACACCAAATAGGTGCACCTAAGTCTTCTACAAACTTTCAGGAAAACACTGAAGACTGAATCAGGACAGCATGATTAATTGAAATAAGATGGTGATGATCATATTGCTTTTGCTGTCTGCATGAAGACAAAATGCATACTGCAAGAAATATGTTTTGTTTAAAAATTGTCCCTAATAATTTTGGGAGAAAATCGTGATATCAATTTAGAGTGGAAAAAATTGTGATTCTCATTTTGACCAAAATCGTGCAGCCCCAGTAAAAGCCAAAAACCTAATACCACTATCCCATCATATATACTGATCTTAATTAATGCATATTTTAATGAGGTTGCCTACCCGATTGTATACATGTAGTGAATTATTGTAAAAGAGAACTAGGCTAGTTGTGCTTTTTAGCCCAGTCTGTAAATAGCTATTAAAATTTAAAACTGCACACCTATTCCTCACAATCAGAACTTTTATTCTTTATTAATTTTTTCATCAAGACATGCCACAAGGATGGTTAATATATGGAAAATGCAACGCTTACAGTGGACTTTTTAATGCTCACTGCACAATTGTGTATCCCATCTAACGTCCCTTGTCTGTGCAATTAATGCAATACTTAATGTGTTTTGTCGTCAGTTATTTTGCTAATCTTTTTAAAACACTGAAAACGACTGGCTGCTTTCTACTCGGCAGGACACAACCTCTCAGCTGAGTGCACGCATGCATGCATGTACCCACCCACATGGACAGATAAGCACGTTTCTGTCATGCTTGCATTGTTTTGAAGTCGAGACTAGTGGTCGTAAAATGTACATGCATAGCGAATTGCACCATCAAAAGTGCTGTAATGCTAATGTCTATTCACAGTACAACTTGACATAACATTAATGCAGCTGGTGAATTTGGTTCATATGTTGCCCCGAGAGCAAGAGTCCCTTCCCTGCATTCTACACATACAACATATATGCTGTAATACACATGATCTCATGATCACATAAAGTTAGGTTGTTGAATCTACCTTTCCAGTAAAGTATGACTAGTTGATTGATCAGTTTGTTTGGCTTTTTGCCTTTATTGATAGTACAGCCGAAGGTAGACAGGAAAGGGGTGAGAGAGGGGACGACATGCAGCAAAGGGCTGCGAGTGGGAGTTGAATCTGTGGCTGCTGCTGTGAGGACTTTACCCTCTGTATATGGGGAGTGCGCTCTACCAGTGAGCCACCAGCACACACCACAAAAAACATTTTGATAACTAATTGATAATTAATTGTACTTTTTGACCTTCACAAGGTTTTCTCAGACTTCTATGATAGTAAACTAAATATATTTGGGTTTTGGACTGTTGGTATGACAAAACACGATGTCACCATAGCACTGGATTTCTTTTGCCATTTGTTGATTCTATAGAGACCACACGATTAATCAAGAAAATAGTTGGCTGATTAAACAATAATGACAATAATTGCTAGTTGCAGCCTTACAATAATGTAAAATGACAGGAATGCTAGAATGACAAAAAAATAAACCTTTCTACAGATAAGGTTTGTACTCAAAAAGTATTAAAGTACAGAAAGTTCACAGCTCCACAATAGCCCACAAAATGACCATCAACACCTCTCTAAAAATCAAAACTAAAATGATTACCTTTGTGAAGAGTCTATATTAGTTTTAGCTAGGTGAAGGCTACCTCATATCCAAATGTATTTCAAGATTAGACAGTGAATTGTAATAGATATTATACAGTATATCTCATGATCAAAAATGTAAAATTTACCTCCTGATACAGGTGCATCCATAAAAACTGCCCCCATCTTCTCAGCAGCAGCAGCCATCTCTTTTGACACAGAGGGGTCAATGGTGCTGGAGTCAATGAGTAGGGAGCCTTTCTTTACCTTTCTGTTGAGAAGAGTATGCTTTAGAATCAGAACTAAATCCATGAGGTATTTATGTACATATTGAAAGAGAAACCAAAGTGTACTTGAGGATGCCATTGGGTCCCGTGTATGCATCAATGACATTGGGACTAGAGGGGAGCATGGTGATAATGCGGTCAGCCTTGTCTGCTATATCAGCAGGATTATCCACAATCTGAGAAAACACACAAAATCACAAGGTAAGAAGAGAACAACCAGGTGAAAACTGTATAGAAATTAAAAATGTTTGTGTACATTTTGCACACCCACCTGAGCGCCCAACTCTTGGACTTCCTTGCAGGACTCCGGGAACACATCGGTAGCAATGACTGGGTATCCATGCTTCAGTAAGTTCTTTGCCATTGGGTTTCCCATATTGCCCAGACCAACAAACCCCACCGGTGTCTTGGAGGCCATAGACCTTGTGGAGACTACAATATAACGGCCAAATGGATCAATGATAAGACACGGTATCCTTGTTACATATTACAAGGACAAAAATGCCTGTGTGCTTGTCATTAGTCAAGATGCCTTGTTTCCCACCAACACAGTGTTTGCAATATCTTAGATACTTTTCATATTGTTAATGAATCAAATTACACCATTTTCTCCAGTCCAAGTAATGAAAAACCTTGGTCAGATATGTCTTATGTTTAGATTTCATTCAGGCACGTAATTGCCCTTCAGTACCAAAGTCATCTAATGGTACCAAGCCTTTTCAATATTTACTTAGCTATTCTTTGATAACACAACAGTCTTGTAAAATACAGGCATGCTTATTTCATTTCAAGTTCAAAGAAATAAGTCATAGAAATATATTTTAATACTAGAGTTCATTTTTACACTAATAACAAAAAAGGCAAAGATATCATGTGAGATTGTTTTACTACCATTTGTTCACCCACATACTGAAGCTAAAAACGATAACGCCTTGTTGTGTGCACTGAAAGAGAGTGCGCACCAGATACAAGTGTTCTTTGTTTCTTTTTAAGTAAAAAGAATATGATACGTGGGATGTAACCCACAGAAGTTCACCTGTTTAAAGTGGCACCTCCATATGTCTGCAAAGAAATTGACTTGGCAGTGCTCGGTGGTGACAGACATTACATAATGTTACAGGATACAGTACTTTTTCTCCACCGTTCAGCGGTTTTTAAAATATTGCAGACGAGAGCATTGGCTGTTAGCACGTAGCTCTGACCCGCAAACAAGACGTATTTTTAACAGAAAAGCTCCTTCACCAGTTAATTGTGAACAGGAGCCCATCCTGCAGCAGCAAACTTCTCTCAAATCATTGCAAGCAAAAGTAGCGTTTTCATGTCACAGATAGCATTCAAGTAACAACCTCAGCTTGTTAAGTAAGCACAGAGACGTGCACAAGAGGTACACGGTCTCAGTTTGTTCTCCTTACCGATTGCAAAGTCAACATGCTTGCAACAGCTTCCAACCAGGTACCGAGACCCTCTCAACACGGCGGCCATGCTTCTTTCCTCCTGACCTTACGCGTGACGTAATAGTAGTCTACGTACATGGACACTTGTTAATGGCGGTCCCTCCGTCCAATCAAATACTAGACCTGCGCAGCACGGGGCTCTCAAATTCAGCCAATCAGCTGGAAGGGGAGGGACCAGGACGTATGCCTACGTGTTTCCGCATCAACAGATAAGACATTTGTGTGCGTATTTATGATTTTACATTTCCCACAATTTGCCTGCTATATTCATTTTTTTATTATGTACATACTATTTTTTTTTTATTGTCAATATATCCTTGCTGAATCTGTTTTATATTGTTTTGAGGAATGCAAAATCAATATTCCTAGTAGAAATTGTAATGTACTTAATTGTTCTAAATACAATAAAAATGAAGAAGAAAACATTTCCACATTGGGAATGTCTTATCCACAGTGGTGCAATACCACAGTGTAAAAATACCTATCATCGTATATATGTTATTATTTAATCATTATTACTGACACTTTAATGTGTAAGCAGCAGTGTCATCGTTGACCGGGGTGAGGCGAATAACTATATACCCTGCTGGTAGTGTCATCTAAGAAAATGTACCATATTTTATGAAATTGAACTTGGTAGAGTGCAGATCAAAATAGTTCTAATACACACAAGGCTAAAAATAGCATAACAGTAGGCGCAAAATATAAAAACTAGATAACAGTAAGGTGAACATAAGGTGCAATTCAAATATATACAATATATACAATGCCAAAACAGGTTACCAGTATGGATGATAAATATGGTAGGGTTGCATATAGATATGTTTGTACAGTGGCATGTAATGCATGTTCATTCACTCTATTTCTATGACTATAACTAATATTATAATCCTAATAATCCTTGCTCGCATGATTGTCACCCAAAAATATTACCTGCATTTTTTGTTCCATTTATATCATTGTCTGTTTTTAGTTACAATGTTTCTCTGTCTGCTATCTAAAGGTGTTACATTGTTAAACATTTTCAGACGAGTGGGATTCCCAAGCAGGTCCCTTTTCCGGAAATGACGTAATGTTGTTATTATTCCAGGAAGAGGGCACGGGAAAGCACTGAACTGCGTCAACAATTGTTTTTATGATACATTCGGATTTCAGCTGCTGATCAACATGGCAACTGGGTATGTTCAAGGTTTATTTTATAAATGTGACTAATAATACAGTTGTTGTTGATATTCTCTCCGCTTGACATGGGTTTTTAGAAGCTAGCTCGAGAGACAGCGTTGCTAACTGTTTACGTCGGCTAACCTTGTCCTCCAGTTGTTAGCAGTGCTCTCTAGCTAGCTGCTCTTTTCGTTGAGGGCGTTGAAACACGTTTATAACATAACGATGTGTGTTTAACTTGTTCGAGTTAATATTTTGCTCAGTAGTCTGAGAAACAAATGTCTCTTTGCCTAGCGATTAACGTGTGATCGCGTCCAGTAAAGTGTGTAACAAACGTCAGATAGCTAGCTGCATAGCTAACTTAGCCAGATATGATCACTGTTTTCACATTAGGCCTCGCCTCGCAGCATGTATTTGCCACTTGTCAATTTAGGCCATTACCGTCGACTTTTGCCAATTCATATTTAGCGTTATACTTTAGGTTCGGTGATTGCTATAGATGACAATAGTGTTCAGTGTATCCGATCGTCATCCGAGCAGCTGTTCTGACTGTCACAGGCCCAATTACGTCGGACAAAATTATATCAGCTGAGGCCGAAATGGAAGATCCACCCTGAAGTATAACTCACTTTAATCATGCGGTGTTTTAGTGAATGAGCTGGCACTATGGCAGTATATAAGATTGATATACCTGACAATAAAGTGGTCTTAAGGGCAATTAAAATACAGAGCAGGTTAATACTAACGATACTTTTGGGACTAAAAAGTTATGTTGCCAAACAATGTCTCAAATAAGAATACATGTCACACATTATAATAAATGAAAGTCAATGTAAGGTGTAAACTGTGCCTAAGCAAAACTAAGTTGTGCTTCATCATCAAAGTAATGTTCTTATTACCTTAAAAGATAACAATTAAGCATAAAAAGCTTTCTCCAGGATCAAAATCAATAAAATAGAATAATTTGGGGACAACATATCAAATTAAGATTTATTGTTTACAAAGTGAATGTATATATTGAATTACACATGTAGTAAGTAAGACTGTAATCCATTTTATTTTCAAAACCTAGTAAAATAAAAGTAAGATAGATACAAAAGATACATACTTGAGTTAGAAAAAAGAAGCCCAGTACAGTTATAATAAGTAGTAAGTATTTCTACTTTATTAGTAGACATTAGATATTATTTAGACAATTGAGGATGGGTCTATTTTCAATTTTGCATTTGAGGAAATACCTAAGATCACCTAGATCTTGAGGGCACTGTTATATAATCCTTTGCATGCCTATTAGTGTTATCAGTGTAACTGTGTTTCAGCAATCATTGATAGATATATATAATGCCACTCAAACTGTTATGTAGTTTAGGGTGGGCACCAATACTACTTAGGGTGTTACAGATAAGTAGTATGTACAGTACCATTAACCTGTTGCAGTGTTTGTCCATCATGTGTTAGAAGTGAAAGGTCACGACTTGTCCTGTAAATTTGGGTTTCCCACTGACAAATTACCATTTCACTGGTCATGTGAGAGCAACTTCTTGTTGGCAAACTTGGAATTTTTTACTTTACATCTTGACACGGACTTCCTGACAGTCCCTGTGAGACTAATCTGTCTCACATAGGGACAAGGCACAAGTCTATTATCCCAGTACCTACAGTCCTACACCAGAACCTAAACCACATTTCTATATTTGTTGAAGATGTAGATTTGCAATTTGCCTTTTTGTAGACACGTTTCTTCAAATCAGACATTCCCTCGATTGGGACAGAGATGGCACGCACTTCAAATATGTCATCTGTTTTTTGCCGATTGAGCAAAGTATCTTTCATCACAAAAACACAAACCACAAAAATGGTGGTGTACTTTCAGATAGTGATGGGAATTACAGCTCTTTTATGGGAGCCGGCTTATTTCAGAGAGCTGTTTTAAAAAAAAAAGGGGCAGGGTTACTATTTATTTGTGAACATTGATCAGGCATCGTGCACACCTGCACACCTGTTACACATGTTGGATAAAAGTGTCAATAAAATCATGTTTGGTGTGTTTGCGGTGTAACAGCCCGAGGAGGCAGAAGTGCTGTGAAGCGCTCACACGAACATGAACTCGGCACTGCAGATCTAGGGCAGGCAGTGAAATTTGGGCACAACGATAAAAAGAACTGCTCTCAAGTATGTCTTGGTTCCCTTCGTTCATACAGTCGTTCAAAACAACCATATCGTTCGCAAACGTATCATCATTAATTTCAAATTATACTTATTTCCTGAACAAATCAAAAGCTAACTCTGGCATTAGTGTATTAGCCATGATCTTGTATTGTCACGAGCAATCTGTTTACTGGAAATATTTAAAAATGATCCCATACACAAATTATATGACTCAAAATTGAAAATAGAAATGTCCATGCACTGGTTGACATTGCCTGTGTTTGAGTCTAATGAGAAATGATGGCAAATGATGGAATTAACATTTAAATTTCTGGATTGAAAAGCAATTCCACATCATTTGAATAATGATTATATTTGCCATTTGAAAACTGACTGTGGCTCTGTTTGAATATAAAAAAATGAAGTAAAATGAGGACATGCTTCCACTTTCCACGAATGTATGTTAATAGCAATGTTATACAGACATATGATTCAAATTGCTTTTACCGTCAAATAGACAATCAACAGGATAAAATGACATTTTATTCAATAACAATAATTGTAGGATTCTCAGTGTTAAATCAGTTGTGTTGCTCCTTCATTTATTCTCATTGTAAAGAGGTATTTTTGGTTGTTTCTGTGGTTATTATTGTTTCTAATCATATATTTTGTTGCTTGTCTCTTCCTGTGTAGCCACTGCTGAGTGATTTATGGCACTGTTCCTGGACGGGACTTTATTAAGCACCAACATGGACACGTCAAACTTTGCCCACGTCATCTTCCAGAATGTGGGGAAGAGTTACATGCCCCATGCTGCTCTGGAGTGTCACTATACCCTGACACAGTTCATCAAACCACATCCAAAGGACTGGGTTGGCATATTCAAGGTGAATAACCCTCTTCAGTGTATTATATATAAAAGCCTGTGATGAAAACACAAGATATACATAAATATTATTATGGATATTGGTAGTTGTGGCAGCAGAAGTATTACCAGGGTTTCCCCTGCCAGCTTAGTTGCAGCACTTAAGCGTTTCTGCACCGCACCCAAGTTGTATGAACATGAGTATGAGTTTCTGTGGTTGTGTTGGTGCTCTTCCTCTGAAACTTTCTCTGGATTGGAACTTTTCAAAGCGCGAGAAAGTGGTGCATTATAGTAGTATAAGAGCCATAACTCTCAAATATTTTGTTGGAGATTTTTCAGTCTAATTCAACAAAGTTGTCCTTCTCTCCTTGTAGATTTTATTGATTGATTGATTTATTTTTTAACTTCAAATAGGCTATATGATCTTGCCTCTGTAGTGAGTTTGTGATTATTTGGTTAATTATTTTATATGGCTTAAGGTGATCTCTCCCTCGCTGCAATGGACACAACCACTAAGCTTTATGCAAATGATTGCATGATGATGTCACCGATATGCAAATGATCACATGACTTCATCTGCACCTAAGCCCCCTAAAAACTGTGGAAAACCCCTGATTACACTATGTGTTCTAATGACTATACCATATTGCATATGATGACAGGATTTGTATTTTGCAGAAATGACAGTACTGAGATTTTACTAAAAAGGTGGAAACAAAATAATAATTCAGAGGTGAGAAAAACTGAGACATTGCAAGTGCAGCTACTGTCGTGTTTATTTGGGGAAAATAGCTTGGAAGAGGGAGTGGAGCATTTTGACCACCATCACGACTTCAGTGTACCTCATGGATTTTGTTATAGGAGCATGTTAAATCCACTACAGTGGCAGTAATTTATTTTAGCCTCATCTGTAGTTAATTGTGGATGTACACGCAAGCATATGGCTTCAGGCTCTTCTAGACCAACATGCTTTTTATCTACCGGAGATGAGATGGAAGCTGGAATTAAATCACACCAGATCAAAAAAAATCAAACTAATGGCTCTCTCTGTTTATGTTGCATTCTGCCTGAATGAGCTTCTAGCGTTAAGAGCCAGAAATATATCATGCACTTATTCTGCTAGCATACTGTAATGCCATTAAGCCAGCCAAGACAGATTGTTGCAGTTTTGCTGAACATGAGAGATTGAAATTGTTAATTTCTTTGTAAGTCATATATTTATTCTGTGTCTTTAAGATGCATGTCACACACACACACACACACACACACACACACACACACACACACGGTGCGCAGCAAAGAGAAAGGTGCAGTGACGACTCAGCAGTCCGCTAACTTGTTTCTCTTTCAATTTCAACAATGTTATGCGGAAAAAACTTGCATGCAGGCTGAAATTCAACCGTGGTGTTCTGTTGAATTAAGCTACGAGCAGAGGAAAAGTCAGCTAGCCGTAGGCTAATTTATGAAACACTGCATCACTATGCTGTCCATCTCAGAGAAATGTCTGGCTGAGTCCTTCCAAGTCATGTTTTTCGGGGCCGCCCTACTACTCATGTTTGTGAAATGGATGTATCCAGAGGTTTTTACCAAGCCTCAGTGAGGAATGAGGTCATGTTAGGCTACCGGTGGTGGATCAGGTAATGTCTGGAGGCTGTTTAAATAACTGGATTCAGCACTCTGTTGTGATTAGATGCCACATCACATTGTGTTTAGCCTCAAGCCAGGCACCAACTGGTAGTATATAGATCTTGAAATCACTAATTTCTTGAGCCTCTAAAACACAGAGCTGAGCTGGAAAAGGCTGAGGGCAGGGCCATAAATTGTGTAAATGTTCCTGGCAGTGCTGACAGATGAGACGTTTGGTGCCAAGTTCTTGCGTTTGTTTGCATAGAGATAACCTGGATACACTGTGCATCAGTGTTAGCTCCACATTTAGTTGCTATTGGCTCCCGATCAAACAGAGCGAATTCTATCTTAGATTGTTTGGAATGCTTTCTAGGTTTTCTTTTAATCTATTTGATAGATTAGACTAGAAAATGTCATATGGTCCAGTTGGTTGAAATATAGCCTGTCAGCAATTTGGTTCAAAGAATTTGAAAATGATTTATTTTTCACGTTTTAAATTTATGCTTTCACATGTCAACCTGAAATATTGTACAAATGCTTAAATCATACACTTTTACATGATGAGTAAACTAGGCTGGACTAGACGAGACGAGAGACAGGTTCTTGTTTGCACAAGGACAAAAGCAGCCTTTGGCCCTTTTTGATGTCGGAGCATTTACCATACAGCGTGAAGAGAGCTGTTCTGGGCTTCATGGAGGAATGTTGTTGGGACAGGTTGTCACAGTGGCCTAGGAGAAAGCAAGCACAACTTTATAATTAACCTGTCTTCCAGCACAACCTCTCTGTGTGATTCATGAACAACTCGCTCCTGGATTTATACAGTCTGACTGACACATAGACAATACATTACCTCCTGCAGCGGCTTCTTGCAGAAGTATGACTTGGCTGGAATGCATGTTTAAACTAATTTACATTGCTAGGGTCTATGGTCACATTTTGTAACTTGTGTATTTGGACATTTTACTCATTCCAGTTTTACGTGGCTCTACAATGTCTCTACCTCCTCTCCTCCTATTGGGCATGGGATGATATGAAAAATGAATGTCATGATTATCCTGGCCAAAATAATTGTGAGTCATGATATAGTATAATCCTCAAAATATGCTTAAAATGGCACTAAAACATACTGGAATCACTTTACTTGACATTTGGTTAAAAAATATATTTATTGCATCACAGATGGGACATATCTTTTTTAGTGAATATCCTTTTTAGCGAAAAACAAACAATCTTAAATATATATATATAAATTATAAGACCCCCATTATTAAAATGTTATTTAAAAAAAGTCATGTATATGCTGTCATATAAAAATTTTAGTGGAACGGACTTGCAGATACATCAAATGAGAAGATGGATTTTCTGTAAAATAAAATAAATTCTACTTGATTTGAACTGTTACTTTTGGGCTGTGGCCAAAATAATACAAGGCAAGTTCATTTAAATAGCACATTTCAGCAACAAGGCAATTCAAAGTGGTTTACATAAAACATTAAAGGGACATAAATACAGTTGAAAACAATCATTTAAAAACTATTGAAAAACTAAAATACAAATAATGATTTGATTTAATTTAAGGCAGCGTCAAACAGAAAAGTCTTCAGCCTTGATTTTAAAGA
The DNA here is from genome assembly GCA_028570985.1 of Heterobranchus longifilis. Classification (NCBI taxonomy): domain Eukaryota; kingdom Metazoa; phylum Chordata; class Actinopteri; order Siluriformes; family Clariidae; genus Heterobranchus; species Heterobranchus longifilis. Next base: position 8,726 of record JAOVVB010276134.1, on the reverse strand, counting down.
GCTGAGAGTCTCAGCGGACCTGCAGTTTTCTGGGAGTTTGTTCCAGATATGTGGAGCATAAAAACTAAACGCTGCTTCTCCGTCTTTAGTTCTGACTCTGGGGACAGAAAGCAGACCTGAGAGTTCTGGGAGGTTCATAATGTAGCAGAAGATCAGAAATGTATTTTGCCCCTAAAGCATTTAGTGCTTTATTATAAACCAACAGTAGTATTTATATTAGTAGCGGAAAAACTGTAGTAAACTGCAGTCAAGTGAGGCTATTCGCAATTATCCCAATAATGGAAATTCACCACGATCAACTTATTGTGAGTGTTTTGTATATTGTCCCATCTCTACCTCCTATGCATACACACTGCAGAGCAGTCTGTTGCAAGTGAAAGAGTTCCTCTCAGAGTTTTGGCCCACCACCACCACCTCTGCTGCTCTAATGAGTGGACTGGTAAGGGCTAGCCTTCAGTAATGACACTCTCTAACTAGGTGCATGTTTTAATTGCTTCCTGTTCTTTACTGCTGGAGGCTGGAACTGCACTGGTAACAATTGGGGGTTTTGGAGCACCAGGGCCTTCTATCTCTGGCTCTGATGAACACTTGCAGTATTGTAGCTGTAGGCTGTTTGTACACAGGTGAGAAAATGAACTTCCCAGATAGTGGGGGAAAAAAAGCCTGTATACATCAAAGAAACATGTGTTGCAAGAGTATGTATTTAAACGTGATCTGTCTCTGCATGAATATTTCAAATATACTTTGGGCAAAAACTTTGAAAGTCACATCACACGACTTAATGTATGTTCTGTGGCAGAGGCTGGTGTAATAGGCTGCTTGTTGTGGATGCACGTGTGTGCACAGCCAGTTCGATGTGACTCTGATTTTGTTTGACAGTTTTATAGCACCGGGCTGAAGTTATGGGTGTATTTTCTGTACTTCCCCCTCCCTCATCAGCCATCAGTTAACAACACATAAAATACATATAATTACATTTTGGTTTTCATTTTCAACTCACCTATGTATAAAATTTTCACCTATTTTCCTCTTCCTGTTAGAAGTGAGTTGTAGCTACATTTCTTCAGGACCAGGGCCGGTGCACGTGGTGACCGGGAGTTTCAGTGGTTTACTGAAATGATCATTTTTCTTGTTGGGGGGAAAAAAAAGTCACAGTATGCATGGTTTTACACTATCATCCCAACATAGATTGAAAAACCCATAATGACTGTAATAAACCAAATTGAGATATTTTGGAAGTGGCACTGTGTGGATTCTAGGAAGTCTCCTTGTTAATCCTCCATTGTTATTATCCTACTCTGATGTGGTGAGAGCGTCTGGTTGAATGGATTCCCCACAATGTCTCACAGGTTGGTTGGAGCACAGCGAGGGACTATTACACATTCTTGTGGTCACCTCTCCCTGAGAACTACGTGGAGGGCATGGCAGTCAACCGAATAGTGGTGTTTCAGGGTAAGATCATACCATAGTTTTATATAACTTTGACACCTTTTAATAACCGCATATCAGAGGATTGTTAAAACTTGAATATTGAATCAGTGGGTAGAGTTAAATGGAAACCTTTCCCCCACAGATCTCTGGTCTGGTGTTAAAGACATTTCACTTTATGTGTCTTTTACACTACTTTTTATAAAGTCAATGGAGAGTTACATGAAGGGGAGACAGACATGTCTTATTGGCTTTTTAAATTCAAACCCACAATATCACAGATGCGTAGTCTATGACCCAGATCACTGAATCACTACACTACAGCGGCTACTGCACTTTTTCTTTTTTTTACACACACTTATCCCAACGTTATAACTCAGTAAGGTTGTCAGAATTTTAAACTTTGATATAAAAAAACTAGAGATGTTCTGATACCATTTTTTCCTTCCCAATACAGATTCTGATACCGAGTACTTAGTATTTAAAAAAAAAAAAAAATATATATATATATTATTATTATTTTAACAGCTATATTTTACTAACCATGTTTGGATGTGATATAATTGCTATCATTGTCATATGTGCTCAAGTTAAACTCTTTGTCAAACATGAACAAATATATACAGAGAATAAATGCCATATAACTTTCTTTTATTATCTAGTTTGACAGTCAGTCATAATGGAAAAAGAACATAAATAAACTACTTTAAAGTAGACTTTTTGGGGCTAAATTACGTGGTATCAGATCAGTGCATAGACTTGCATACTCACAGATACTGATACCAGCATTTTAGGCAGTATCAAAGGCATTTCCGATACTGCTCTTAGTATCGGAACAACTATAAAAAAAACAATACTCGATACTTTCGATAGCATGGCAAAAAGACTTTTGATACTATCAAATGTGGATATCTGTATAATTTTAAACGTGGTATTGAAAAAGTATCAAAGTGTTGATACTTTTGACCTTACAACTGAGCAAAGTGCACTTATCCCAAAGTTGTAATAACTTTGTGTGCAGTTTAAGAGAAGCTAAAGACTGAGGTGAGTTTAGGGTTGTGGAAAGAGGAGTATCTTTACTTCTCTGTACTGCTGTACACAGAGTTCACTGACTGGATGTCATTCTTCCGCAGGATATTATGTTCCCAACGACGATGCCGAGTTCTACCAGTTCTGTTATGTGACCCACAAAGGGGAGATCAGGGGAGCCAGCACGCCATTCCAGTTCCGTGCCAACAGCCCTTCAGAGGACGAGCTGCTGACAGTGGAGGATGAATGCAACTCTGACATCCTGGTGGTCACCACCAAGGCCGGCTTCCTTGAGGTATGTACGCCTTAGCAGTCAATAAATCAGCGTTCTCAGATCTGTCGCATCCAGAATGGCTGCTTAGTTATCATTAATTTGGTAAGGACATCATGTACAGGGGTGAACGACATTACGCACCAGTGAATTATTATGTGAACGGTCGGAACATCTTGAACAATTTATCTTTGTGTCTGTGCAGCAAAAGATGGAGGAAGCCCAGAGAGAGAAAGAGGAGCTGGTCAAAAGCATGGCCCTCCTGCAGCAGGAGAAGGAGCAGCTGGAAGCCACGAAGGAGGGTCTGCAGAAGGAGTGTGAGCGGGAGAAAGAAACTTGTGCACAGCTGAGAAGAGAGAGCCAAGTAAGCTGAGAACAAACTGAGTCCATTTCTGAATGCAGATAGGAGTGCCAGCAGTAAGGAGGGGAGAGAAATATCGGTTATAAAAGTTTTGTCAGTAACGCAAAAAGCCCCCTAACTTTTCTGTTGTATGTTATAGATGCCCGTGGTTGTTGATTGAGCAGCACATGCTGCTAAATGTGCTAAATTATGCGATTTATGCTCTTTTCTAGTTGTTGTAGTTATTCCAGGGACAGTTTTACATTTGGCCAAACAGTCTCTTAGCACCCCCTAGCGAAAGACTGCAGAGCTACCATCCACTAAAAGTATAAATCACACTCTGACAGATATGAATGTCCATATTATCAAAGTTGTAATTCCCTTTTTTATAGCATAACATTAAGTTTTAAAAGCAGTGTCAGTAATAATTCATATTGCTGTCCTCCTCCATAAATCTGCTGCTTTTAAAACGGCTTTCAGATGAAAACATGATTACAGATTTTGTGGCTGTTAATTTTATGACTATACTTTTATATGTTTTTTTTATATGGTGTGAATATAAAGAATCCAAAATTCTTCCTATAAACAAACTGTAAAAAAAAAAAAAAAAAAAAAATCATTTCCTTTTGCTTTTTTCATGTCATCTTTTAAGTTTGCGTCGAGGCATAATGTTCATTTTGATTTAGACTTGCGTTTCAAAGACAATAAACTTTTTTATGCTTTGCACACGTTTTCCACAAGCACAGATGGAAAGCGATATACCAGAAAGCTAGCATTATTTTGTCATGTCATATTTTTTAAACCCATCTAGATTTATGGAGGTCTTGGGACAAATTGGAGGAAATGATTTAATGCATTCAATAATTCATTAGACCGTGCATGTTACCAAACTGAAGCATTCTTCTTCTGTACTTTATTTGGCCTCGTTCTACTTGTTTCCAACATTATATTTGATTGTCTCGCAGGAGGTGCAGAATTCTTGTCAGGCCCTGCAGGAGGAGAAAGAGGAGGTAAAGAGGAGGTTAGACGAGGCCACAGCCAGAGTTATACAGCTGGAGGAGGATCTGATTGGAGTCACCCAGAAGGGCCTACAAAAGGAAACGGAGCTGGACAAGTGAGTTTAGGACCGAGGGGTTGTTTCAGTTTCACTGAATTGCTGGTTTTGGTTACATGCATTGCTCGTGTGATTACATTACATTCATTTAGCTGACACGTCTATCCAAAGCAACTTAAATAAGTGCATTCATGAAGATACCACCCACCAAGAATCATGCAAGTGCATACAGTTAATCATATAAGCAAAACTGCTTTGCATGCTCCATTTCATCACATACAGCCTATTGCTAAGTCATGAGGGGCGGAAGTAGCTTGTGACTTTTTCACATTTCTTTTGCCAGCAGCTTGTTTCATCTGAGTGATGCGTAAAAGCAGCGTAAACCACAAACCATAATCTATGGTCACTGATCAATTATTCCAAACACAGGCACTGTGAGGATGGGTGATACAATTTGTGACTAACAGTTTTTATGACCTCCTCTTTAGTCTCAAGGACAGAGTGAAGAAACTTACAGCAGAGAAGGAGGCACTTGAATCTCATCTGAAGAATGAGAAAGATGAGAAGGAGCTCTACAAGGTAAAGTCCTGCTACTATTAATATGTTTCTTCACATAAAGATTTTAACAAAAATAAAGTGTGTCGTGGTTCCGGTAGGTAGTAGATAGGTACTTTCAGGTCACGTGATCAGTCAATGGGGTTGGCTCAGCAGTGGTTTTGCAATCTGTACAATTAACAATATTTTTGTTATATTAGACTCTCCAAAATTGGAGGTCCGGTTTATTGACTTTTCCTGCTTCCGTTTTTCACTTTTTACTACTGTGATTATTCTGAATATTCTTGGCCCAAACATTTAGTCTAAACAGGGAATGCCTTATTCTGTCTTCTTCTGGGCCGTCTGATGTTTCTGTGCCTTTTGTTGTGGCCGCCACTGCACAGGAACTGGGAGCGCCGCATACTGTAGCGTCGCCACGGAAATGGAGCCAAAAACCCCATACCTAATTTAACTTGCAGCATCACACTGGGGCTGTTGCACAAGGAGAACTTTACGGGCCTATCTCAATCTCTGTGTTGTAATTGAGGTCATGCAACATTTGTTTTAATAGTCATATGCTCTTTGATACATGATCGTGATTGGCGCTGTATAAAAGAGGCAAACGGCAAGGATTTTATGTTTTATAACTCCTTCTGTGTGCGTGTGGGCGTGTGTTTCCATCTGTGTGTGTGTGTGCAACAGATTCACCTGAAAAACCGGGAGCTGGAGAACACGAAGCTGAGTGCAGAGCTGCAGATGCTGAAGTCTGTGGATGTGAACAAGGAAAACACCATTGCCCAGTTTAAAGAGGAGGTGGGACGCCTGCAGGCGTGCCTCACTGAGAAGGAGAAACAGTACAGAGAGATCCTGGCTAAAGTCCCCCCCTTGGTACGAATCATTTTGTTTTAAAAGCCACAGCATTTTGTCACAGGCAGTGTTTAACTTGATGAATGTTTATGTCATACTGGTGACATACAAGGCATTAAAAATAATGATAATTTGAAGATTAGTTAGAAGAAGAATGACACATTTATAGTGACCTCACACTAAATGAAAAACCTTATGGTTTCTGTATCCTGGGAGGATGCAGTCATTTGACAGGCCTCGGGGGAGGAGCATTAAGTGGGTGCACTTTGCAGGGGGATGGGTCAACTACTCAGGTCATGTGATTTCATGCCAACATACAAAAATAAAGTCAGCATTTGTATCAAAATCCAAAATGGCAGCCTACATGGACAAATTGACACTGGCCATGATGTAAGTGTTGTTACTTTTTCATATTTATTATGTTTTGGGGGATTTTATTTCAGAAAATATTTTTTTATGGATGATTTTATATATTCTTGTTGAAAAATAATAAATTACATTTTCACAAGTTTGGTAATCTGGCATTGAATGTGTGTATCCTGGAGGATACACTGCCCAGATAAGGGTATAAAACAGGGATAATTACTCACAAATATACTTATCTTTTGAGGCCTATACTTATAGATAATCAACATTTACTTGATGGGCAGTGTCTTTGTCCACACAGGCTGCCAGTTTGTCCACAGCTTCCATTACTGATAGGCAGGGATGGATTACTAACAGTTTATAAAATGTTTTAAAAGTTTACACATGAACTATTAAAAAAATGGGATTGTTCAATTTATACCCTAAATAGGCAACATGTCTTGGGAGATATAGTATAAATTGGAAAATAAAGGTCATATTTTCCAAAAGAAAAATCATGAAATTGCATCATTTGACCCTAGATATATTAGAAAAAAGCATTTAATCAATTTTCCAAAGATAATTCTATGTGCTTGCCCATTTAAGGGTTAAAACGTGTTTGTTTCTTGCAGGGGGACATGAAGGCCCTGAAGGAGCAGCTGCGGCAGAAGGAGGAGCAGCTCCAGGCCAAACAGCAGCAGTCCTCCTTGTTAGCCGCTGAGTTGAGGGACGCCTCGAGCGCCCGCGACCGCACCATGTCTGAACTCTACCACATGAAGCTGGAGGCCGATGCCCTTCGCCAGGCCAAGGCTGAAGCTCAGGCGCAGTGCGCCCGCCTGGAGCGCCTGGTGGAGCAGATGAAGGCAGACGCCAAGAAGGAAGCTGTAAGGATGATAATTAATCTGCTAACGGACTTTATTGGTTGTGAAACTGTAATGTGATTGGTATAGTGGTAGGCCTGGGGTACAGTAGGTGATGCGTGGGCATTGGAAAACCTCTATTCTGTAGCGATGGGTAAAAAGATAGAATTTGAGATAGAATTCAAAATTGTAATAGAAATATATAATATGATAATAATATAATAACATAAATGTCTAAGTATGCTATGTTTTGCTGAAACCAAACAGCAAAGTTACTGGTAGGAAAAGCAAAATAATGGAAACGGAAACAAAAAGCCTCACAGGGAGGTGAGTCTCGTCAGCGGAGGTCGTCCTTCGTCACACTGGTTTCCTGTGGTGCATTAGCGCTCCACATTACAACAGCTTCTTATTGATCGCCATGGTTTTACTGAAGAATCTTTTCATAGCATCGCTTTATTCTAAAAGCGCGAACAGACATTGTAGCCGATCAGTCGTAATCACGAAGGCACTATTAATAAGGGGTTCCTTTCTACCGCTGCAACTTGACAGAGGGCCTCGCAGTGTGTTTAACGTCTGATGCGTTCTGCTGTGATGTTTGTCGTCGCCAGGCCAAAGCAGCAGAAGAAGAAGCTGCTGCAGACCCAGCTGTTCTAGCAGAGCTGCAGAGAGAGGTGGAGGACCTGAAGCTGCGGCTGCACATGGCTGCAGAACACTACAAGGAGAAATACAAGGAATGTCAGCGGCTGCAAAAACAAGTGCTTAGATTCTCCGATCAGCAAGGGGTAGGTCCCGACATGCTGTGTACTTGTGAAAGAACAGAACTTTAGATTTCTGTAACACAGTGCCTGTCCATCACATCGCACTAAATGCCCTCGGAGATAAAAAGGTCCTTTAGCCATTTTCAGTTTACTGTCGTAGAGGAATAAAGAAACCAGAAAATGTTCACATTTAAGAAGCTGGAATCAGAGAATTTTTACATTTTTTCTTAAAAAAATACTCAAAATGATTAATCGATTATCAAAATAGCTGGCGATTAATCTAATAGGGTTTTATTTTGTATTTTGCGACCAAATGTTTATTTATTTTAGAAAGAGAATCACAAAATATACAAAACACAGGATGCAGAACAAAATATATACAAATCAAAATACCACACACACACACACACACAGAAACTGACAGGTGAAAGGGTAGGAATCATATTAAAAGATCATTAAGAGATTTGTTGATTCATTAAATACTTGACAATTAATCGAGTAATCGTTGCAGCTCTAAACTTTATTACGTCATTTTCAACACTCATGTTTTCCGGTCTGTAGGATCTGAAGAGAAGCTCAGCACAAGAGGCCTCAACAATCCCTGCATCCGTGAGTCCAGACACGTCAGTGCCAGGTACGTTATTGTCTGTGCCAAAGTGTAAGTCATGGAATGAATAATTACATTTTAAAACCGCACTCATCAGCTCTGCCAAACTGCCTTCATTGTCTTCACAGGGAGTCCGGGTTCTGCTGATCCCATGCTGGAAGCCATCATCCAGGAGAAGCTCAAAGGCATCAGCAGAGAGGCGTCCGACAGGAACGACAAGTACAGGAAATGCAAGCAGATGCTGGTGGTGAGAAACATATTATTTGTGCCCTTTTATTGGTCATGTGTCCGCAAATTAGATGTTGAAAGATACTGTGCGCTCTCTGCATTGTAAGATAGAGGAATATGATAAAAAAAGAGCATTGGTTACAGGGTTCCTACGCAGTATGGAAAAGTATGGCATTTGATTTGATCTGGATAAGTATGGAAAAAAAAGAAAAGTGAGTATGGAAAAATATCTGTGTTTCCAGAGTATTGCCCCTATTCTGTTTTCTAAAATATAAAATTCATAATTTCTAAAAAAATAAATTAAATACAAGCGAGTGTTTTTTATGGCGTTTGGAGCCAAAATGTTTACCACTGTGTGACGGTACGTGTCCACAGGGGCCGTCATTTTCCACGCTTCCCATTCAT